>LOJH01024881.1:0-16742 GCA_001685095.1 Ellobius talpinus
CCCTGTCTTCCAATCATTCAGAGAGAAGAATCATACTCCCCAACAACAGACCAACCACTGACTGCAAGCAAGGCCAAGTGCCAGGGGGCACGAGGATGCTCTGGTTCCTTCCTTCACCAGTCATGGGGTGAGACAGCAGCGGGATCAGCTGAGAACAGGGCTTGTTTTGTTCTCACCTAAAATGCTGAGTTCATTCATCTGAGAACAAAACCTTCGAGAGCATCATTTATTAACTTTTCATGTAAGGATTGGGGAACTAGGGTACTGCCCTGGTCTAAGGGAAGGTTAGGCTACCTCCTTCATCAAACATTTCGAAAGGTAACCTGGGGCTTAAAGCAAAGACAGGCTTTTTTCCTTCCCCTAACCCAGGCTTAAGAGATGCCAAAAGACTAAGATGGAACCAGTAATACAAACTGAAAACCCTGTGAGCTGATGGCCTTGGTGTTCAGTGTCTGCACCTCAGAAGGTAAGGGGTGGTTCTGACCTTTGACTGACTGAGTTTTACCCATAAGTTTATTTCAAAATCAGCTATAGTTTTATTTTACATAGAGCATACCAATATAGCCATTGCTTGCTAGATTTCAAGAATAATAAGAGCTCACACATCCTTCCACTGGACTGAAAAATGCAAGGCTTAAGTGAGGTGCAGATCACCTAGTGAGACTCAATGGGCCACACCCCACCCTGAAGATCTGTCTTGAGGCCTCTTTCCGTTTTTCTCAGGTGTTCATCATCAACCAGAGCAGGAGCGGCACACAGAGGAAGTGACTTCCTCAAACCTCACAGAGCCCTCAGGTACTGCCCATCTCTCCAGCGCCTCTGGGGGAAAGGCTGCTACTGTGTGCTGGCAGGTGACAGATAATACACAGTTTGGACTCTAGAAAGCCCCCCCCAGGCTTTACTAAATTGCTTTCCTCTGGCACTTTGTTTGAAAGCCCATAAACAGCTGTCCTTCTAACAAGCACTGAGAGCTCACGCTCACAGAAAAGAGAAAATGGTTCCTGGGGTGAAGTATTAACTCCATTCACACAGGTCATGGCCTTCTGTGTACTCTGTGATATCAGCTGAAATGCGGGGCACAGCCCAAATGCACGGCCATATTGGTGAGATTCTGGTGAGGTGGGGACAGTTCTCCTCCACACCCTGCGGCTGCACTGAAGTCCTAGAAGGTGGCTGGTTCTTAGCCAAGTACAGACTGAGAAGACGGCCTGATGGGAACAGCAGCAGAGCATTCCCTGGACAACTGAGCCAGGAGTTACCTAAGGGAAATGTTTCCTGCCTAATGGGTGGCACTTTCATGAAACCAGGAGCCAAATGCAATGGCAGCAGATCACAGAGGGAACAGCCTTCCTTCAGTTATGCCCCCGAGAAGCGGCTGCTTTGCATGCGTGACTGCATGACTGCATACATGCATGCATGGAAGCACAGTTTGACTATCAGTGGATTGAGTCCTGAAGGGTATATGAAAATCTGCACCAATGTTTCCTGCTGTTTGCTTTCGATAGGAAGGAAGGAGGTAGGAAGGAATAGTCAGAATAGAAGAAGCAAGAAAGGAAAGAAAAGAGGGAGAAAGGGAGAGAGGGAGGGAGAAAAGGAGGCAGAGTGTAGGAAGGAAAGAGGGGGGCAGGAAGAAGGCAGGTGAAAAAGAGATAGATGTGTAGTCCATCAAGAACCAAGTGGCCTCACCTGTAGACTCATCAAGCACATGAAGAAACTGATGAGAGATTTAGGCAATACATTATAAAATGGTGTTGTGGCTAACTGATGCAACTTCCTCTGTGAGGAAAGTATCTCACAGCGACTTTGGACATAGCCCCAAGGAAGTGGTTTGCTGGTGGTGCCTGTAATCTCTGCAGGTTCTCACTGTGTTCCTAATGCTTTTAAATTGATGAAAATCAAAAGCAATTGTGGTGGGTGTGTGTGTGTGTGTGTGTGTGTGTGTGTGTGTGTGTAGTGTGTGCACGTTCCCTAATAGTTTATGTGAGCATTGTCAATTCCATGGCTGATTTATTCCATGTTTGACCCATGTTAACAACACATGTTGCCCATGACATAAAGTCAATCTAAATGTAGTTTCAAAACCTAGTGAAAAGAAAATGCAAAACACACACACACACACATACACAGCCTCAGTGGGTTATTGAATTCATTAAAAGAATTCTGCCCTGAAGAAGAAAGTACTGCCTGATGTGTGTGGCAGCCACAGGCACAGATGACCTGCTAAAGGCAGCAACTTCTGTGGAGTGAGGAGGGCTTTTCAGAAACACAGCTCCCATTAACTCCAGAGGGCATTTAAGGACAGTGATCTTGGCTTCTGATCTGTGCAGGGCAGAATCATCCTGCTTGTCCAGTGTTCAGGTCAACCGCTAGAGGGAGGCAGGGACCTGAACTTCCAAAGAACACAGCAACCTGAATTGCCTACAAAGTGGTGGAAGTTCCTTGGGGCAGCAGTTTTGCTTCATTGTCCTAGGGGACTGGTTAATTTCTAGACCAATTCTTCTCTTCAACTGTCACTGAAGGATGCTAGTCTATATGTTCCTATTAAAAGTGAGGAACACCAAGTCTGTCCACACAGCAGGGACCATCTTGCATTTGGAACGGCATAAAGAGAAGGCAGGAAGCTTGCAGAGTGAACTAGCTATCTGAAACACGTCAGCTTCCCCTCACGCTTATCTCCCCTGAGGGACGACTTGAGGGTGGGCCAGCAGCATCTACTTCATTTGCTGCCTGGCTCTGTGCACCCTCAAGGGTAGTTAAGCAAGCTAATGAAGCAAAATTTCCTTTGCTTTTCAAAACTGTGTCTGCTCTGTGTAGCCTGTCTATGTACACACTGTCTATGTAGTATAAAGGAGACATTGCCTATGAAAACGCCCTGGAGGTGTATGTAAAAGTGCTCTCTTAGTACTTTTAACCACTGGAGGGAGACCAGATGCTCTCTGCCAAGGAAACCATAAATAAGCTATGATGATGTTGCAGACTGTGTTATGATGAATCCTTTATCATCATACTTAATTGTGATTATAATGACTCGCTGGGCTACGAAGATGCCAGACAAGCCTGATGACCTGAGTTCAATCCCCAAATCCAACAGTAAGTGAGAACCACCTCCCAAAGTTGTCCTCTGATCTCCACATGTCCACCATATCATTGTGCATCTACACACACATGCATGTGGAGGCCCCAAAATGTGAGCCTATTTCCACCTTACCTGAAGGTCAGAGAGTTTTAGCTTGCTCAAAGTAATTGACAAGTGTGACCTAGGGTTTGGTTGCTTCATCTTTTTGGCATTAAGGTGACCCGTACACGTAGATCCACTCCACTCAGACTTCTGCTCCTTCTTTTGAAATAGGAGGTTTGACCTTGGCAATGGCTGCCTTCAGGACACTTGGTCTAGGGTGGGTTCATTGCCTAAACAACAGAATGCTAATGACTTGGTGTCGCCAAGTACAAAGCAAATAAGTGCCCTAGCTGTCCTTTGGATCGTGTTAGAGCAGTCTTTTGCCTTCTTCCCCTGTTGTATTGGGGCATGAAAGTGTACAGAAAATTAAACGCTGTGGGTTTTCAATATTCACTGAAACTCCCTTCTGGCACTATCCTGTTTTCTGTTTTATTATTTTTACTCACATCTTCATTTTCTTTACTATTTTTCTAATCCTCATGCCCCTACCCTGGTAAGAGGTAGACTTGTAAAACATAGTCCCGAACACAGGCAATAATTAATTTTTAAACTTAATGCTAAGGAAAAATAGCACATTGGGAAACAAACAAAATGAGCTCAACCATTTTTGTTTTTTGAAACAGGATCTCACTGGGTACTCAAATTCAATATCCTCCTGCCTCTGCACCGCTATACCTGGCTGATCTTAATAATAATAATAATAAATTAAAGCTCAGTGAGGTTGGAGAGATGGCTCACTGAGCCTGGTCTTCTGACCTTTTTGGAGACCAGTCATGCAGGTTGTAAACACACATCCTTGTGGGCAAAACACTTAAACACATAAAATAGAATAATCTTTAAAAAAGTAAAGGCCCAAAACCTGAAAGAAATATCCCTTTATCCCCAAATGCTGGACTTACTTCGTCTTTCTTAATTTTTTGTGTTAAAGCAGAATTTATTTTACAATCAAAAAGTGGAATAAACCATTATTCCTGACAAAAAGAGGCTGAGCTTGTAACCATTGAGAAGAAAGGATGGCTGCTAAGAAAGCACTCTGACGGGACGGTGAGAGAGCATGGGAGGGGTGGGAAAGTTATGAGCTCTCACTTCAGCTGCTTCTCTGCACAGCGCCCAGCCAGGCACCCTTCTCCATGATATAAACTCAGGGTGACTGGGGATGGGGGAGCAGATGACAGCATTCCCGAGAACACTGCCTACTGAATACAAGCCCTTTGGATGACAGGCTGGTTAGAGAATGAACGCTGAAACCTTTGCTTGGCTGGCTTTGCCAGGCAGAGAGAAAGAGTTACTGTTTTGGCAAGTTTTATTTTTATTCTGCTCAGTTCAATTCACAATGATTATAAATGACCTAAATAATTTTAATTAAGTCACAAACGCTGTTCTTTACTGCATAAAATTCATTTGGGGCACTCACATGAGTCAGCGAATGGATGTGTTTTGTACATACAGACAAGTACATGTGACATCAGTAAAGTGGTATTGATGAGGAATCACTACCCAGATGGAGCACAGGGCAAGCATGTGAGCATTTGAAAGAAAACCAGGAGGAACCTTTTCCTCTTTGACCTGTACTTCCTGCTTCCCACACTAACCGGTAGACTAGGAACTAGGTAGGATGTGATGTCTGAGGGCATGACACCTTGGAAGACTTTTTTTTTTAATTTAAGTAGAATGGTCGAGACTCCCCGCAGACAAGTAAATGAGCATCTAGAATTTTGGTAGGGGCGCAGGAGCCTCCACAATTGCATCAACTCCTTATCAGTTTTTCGTAACTCACCTAGAGAAAGGTTCTGTGGGAAGAGAGGGAAATGGGTTGTTAGGGTCTGAAATAACGTGGCGAATAGAGGCAGGCATCTCCATCGACAGACTTGTAAAACTAAAGTAAATGACCACAGCATAAATAACAAAATTAAAAACACCTGAGCCCAGGAAGAAAGCAGCAAAGAAGCAAGATTTCCATCTTCAGTAAATGTCACGGGGCTCTGAAGCTTCCCCCTTGGATGAACCTTGAAACCTTTCTCCGATGGCCTTCCCTTGTCTCCAGCTTGAGTCAGTGGTGAGGGGGTGGCGTAGGGACCATGAATCAGACCACAGAGGCCGCAGAAAGAATCTTTACACTTTGACCTAGTGAATGTTGCTCAACGGCTCTCTGACCTTATCTTCTGTGATTCTCGCTGGCCTGCCTAGACTGAAAACTGTAAATGTTTAACTGGTAGGAACAACACTACTGGTCTTGGATTGTTTCTGTCCAACAGATACTTTCCCTTAACCATTGGCATTTTGGAGAAACTTTTCTTGCAAACTGTAAGACTGGTCAATCTGGTACACACATTTCTCTGTTAGTCTTTATTTCTTTAGCGCTCAGAGATTTGCCGTGTTATTGTTTCCAGGTTAAACAGAGTGGCACAGTCAAGGGACTTCAGGCTATCAAGAGTCTCCTCGACAGCCTGATTTAGGGACCAGCATGCAGCCCAGCAAAGAGAAAAATGGCAATGTGATTCTGCCTGTCCCTTGGGGAAGAAAAAGGATGTTTCTAGTAGTATGAGAGGGAGAGACCAGCCTGACCCTGGGGAGACAGAGCTATAGTGACCATTGCATGCCATATGGGTTTTATAGGCAGGTTTTCTGTGAAGACAGCTCAGGGTCTGTGAGTGTATGACCAGAAAAGAGAGCCCAAAAGGAAGCACTATTGCTATCCCAGCAGTGAAAGAGGAAAGAGGGATGGCCTTTTAGAATACACTGCTGGACTGTAACAAGTACTCAGTATCAGCTTTTCCTCTAGTCAAAGGGAACAAATCAACAAAAGTCAGACAAACCAACCCAGAGTAAACTCTGCCGAAAATTGTATAAACCTTTTTAAAAACATTGACTTTGGGACTGAAGAGATGGTTTAGCAGTTTAGAGCACTTGTTGCTCTTGCAAAGGACCATGGTTTTGAGAAGTTTTCAGAAATCATATGGTGGCTCACAACCATCTGTAGCTCCATTTCCAGGGTGTCTGACTCAATTCTTCTTATGAGGCACACACATGATGCATATATATCATGCTATAAAATAAAACTTTATTTAAACATATAAACTTTCATACATATAAAATAAAGTAGAATATTTTTAACAAATTCTTTGAGTGTGAGGGTTATGGTTTAAATTTGAAATAGACCACCCTCAAGCCCATGTTATTTTTAGGGGCTTATTTAATGGTTGTGGGGGGGCACCTGTAGAGGCCAAAAGCTTTGGATCCTGTGGAGTTGGAATTATAGAGAGTTGTGAGCCACTCAACATGGGTGATGGGAACCTGACATCAAGTCCTCCAAAAGAACAATACACACTCTTTACTGCTGAGATATCTCTTGGGACCCTGGGCTCATGTTTTGGAGGCATGGTTCCAGCTTGTGTGATTTTGAAAGCTTTTGGAACTTGCCTAGCAGAAGGAGGTCACTAGAAGCAGGGCTGCGCATGAAGGTGGTACCTAGTCCTGATTCCAGACTTCTCAGTTTACTGATTCATAGTCATATGGATGGTTTCCTCCAGCTCCCAGCTCCACAGACGCAGCCCTTCCTGCTTCCAGGTCTTCCCCATCATGACAGTATGAAACCATAAACCAAAATGAGCATCTCCTCCCTTTGGCTGTTTCTGTCCAGCATTTCAGAGCTAGTGACACAGAAGTAGTTAGCATAGAGTTAAGCATTGCTCTATACAAACATCTCTCAATTGAACCCAACTGACTTAATTCAGGATCTCTGAAAGAAGAGCCAAAAACGGTCATTCTTATCCACATGACTTATTGGGCTGTGCTTTGGGGACAGGAAAATAAAAGGAAAGGGATATCTGGAACTGGAGGAAGCTCTTGGCCTTGGTAACACACATTTTTAATCCCAGCACTCAGAAAACAGAGACAAGTGGATGTCTACTAGTATAGTCTATGATGTCTATATAACTGTGGCCTACATAGTGAGTTCCAGACCAGCCAGGGCTACATGTTGAGACTCTGCCTCAAAAGCAACAAAAGGAATACACAGTCCACCAGAGACTAGCTTTGTTCCAGGGCCCTGTGGACACCCTCATCACCCACAAGTTACACCAGGATTAAGTCCTGTCTTGTGACTTGGGCCTGCATGACTTTAGCCACAGTTGGGTAGGATGGGCCAGCAGACAGGTAGGCTACTCAAGGATCCTAGAGCAGCTGTGGCAGAGCAAAGCGGGATATTCCACAAGGTTGTGACTGTGAATTGCTACCAATACAAGATGGGGACAGTGCTGCCCTAGGAGGTGCTGGGTGGGATACAGATGATATGTGCCATACAAAACAATCACAAGAAAAGCACCAGGACATATCTGAGGTCCAAAGCAGGACAATGGCCAGCCAAATCTGTGGCAGAAAATGGAAGGAAGCTACTGTGGACATTTACTAAGGTCTGTTCCCTCCACAATGGGACAAAAGGCCTTCTTTTCAGAAGTGTGGAAGATGAAGTTAAAGCAACAGGAGGAATCTTGGGTGGTATGAGTCAGACAGATGTGGAGTAGATTAGATACTGAAATCCCCAGATACTGAAATTCCCAGACACTCAAGTTCCCAATATAAAATGATATAATATTTGCATATATACATCATCTCTTGATTAGTTGTAACACCCTTAGAATATGAATACCATGGAAATAGTTGTCAACAAAAATGAGAGATCTGTGCACATTTAGTACAGTCACTTTTTAAAACATGTTTTTGATCTGCAGCTGGTTAAGTCTACAAATACAGAACCCACAGATAGAGAAGACCAGTAATATTTACTGTCTATAAACCTCAATCTTCTTGTTTACAAATTAATACGCAGTGTTATTATTACACGAGGTTGAGCTTGTTCAGGATAGCATGGCTATAGACTATTATTAGAGACAATAAAAATTGTCCTAGTGTGGCGCTTCAAAGAATTTGTATTTTCATGAGCATAGCTCAGTTCCTGGCACATAAGGCTTTGTAATAGGGAATTTATCACAATTAAGTAGGAAAACAATATTTGTAATAATATCAGACATGATCATAATTGTGACACAGAAGAGAGTCAAAGGGGTTATGAATTTGAGGCTAGACTGAGCTACATACAATGCATACTCTGTCTTCAAAAATAAAAACAAAAAAAGGAGAAAAAGGAAAATGAAAAGAAAGAATGAATGTTGTAAAGTGGCACCTAGAGTAGGAAACCAAATAGCTTTAACAACATCTCACAGCAGCCGATGGTATTCACTAGGAGGCACACTCAAGCCTTTCAGAGAAGGGGAGGTCAGTGCCCTAAGAACCATGTCATTAATCTCTGGACAAGTGTTGAAAGGAATGAAGGGGTCAGAGGTAAATCCAACATGCATACATTCATGCACGCATACACGCATACACACACACACAGAGCTTATATTTAAAATAATAGAACGATCCAACCTTTGGGTAGAGGAAACCTCAGAGTCCATCTGCCTGCACAATGCATAATGCTCTGGAAAAAATCATCTTTCACAAGAGTTCCTTCTGGTAGGTTTATGTAAGAAAGTTCTACACTCTGAAGTATTCCTTGTCATAATATCTACTCATTCTTGTCTTCACAGCTTAGACCTACTGTGTGTTCTCTCAGAGACTTGTCCCTGAGTTGTTGGGGAAATATCTCACATTGAAAACTTTCTCCTGGTCCCCCCATACCTCCTCGGTACCTCAGTATCCTTACACTTCCAATCCTTCATTGATTCTTTAAAATGGGGTGGGGGAAGAAGATACCTTGCACTTAAAGTAGTCACTGGGAGTGCCTTTGTAACCAGACAAAGGGTTACTACAAATCTAACTTTGAGCTAGGCTCAATGGCCCATGCCTGTAATCTCAGCATTCATGTGGTTATGGTAAGAGGGTGGAGAGTTTAAGAACATCCTGGCCTACATAGTGAGACTGTTGTTGCTTTTTATAATTTTTAATTTTAAACCTGATTATATATATATATCATAAAATCATATGTATATGAGACATGCGGTATATATGTTGCATATATAGCAAATACATACATATGTAAACAATTGTTTAAACACACACAGCTTTACTCCTTTCACAGATAACTTTCTCAGGATTGCATAAGTAAGACTAAATTTTTGTTTATAATAAAAATCTTTTTTTAAAAAGATCTACTTGTATTATTATTTTTAAGATTATCTGTATGTGTATGTGTCTGTGTGGGGGTATGCACATGTGGATGCGAGGCCTGTTGGAGCTGGAGTTCAAGGCCATTGTGAGCTACCTAACATAGGTGCTGAGATCTGAACCTGGGTCCTCTGTCTGAACAGTGAGCCGTCCCTCCAGCCCCTCACACGGTTTTTGATCCCATCCACCATCCCCTGTGTAGCTGACAGCTTCTCATGCTTTCCCCTCATGTTCACTGGGTTTGTCTTTAGTGTTTATTTCATGTGTGTGTATGCAAGCATGGATGCAGGTGCTCAGGAAGGCCAGAAAGGTGTATTCAATCCTCTGGAGCTGCAGGAAATGCCAAGCGATGTATATGCTGGGAGCCTAACTGCTTTCTCACCCAGCAGCTCCCTTACTGAAGGAGACCTCCGATGTTAGGACAAAGAGTAAATGTGAATACACAAACTACTGAGGCTCCGGTAGGCACTTCCCTTCCAGTTACAGTCTGGTGGAGTCTCCAGACCACTGTCAAAGATTCAGTTTTCTTCTTCATGCCAGCCTCCTCTTTCCCATCCCTCCCAACCCTGTTTAAACATGTAACCACATAAGTAACTCAGTAGGTCATTATGGTTTCTATAATTACAGAGAAGTATTTCGGCTGTCTGCTCTCCTTAGCTTCAGAAATGCTCCTGGTTTTAGGAGTGAAATTATTTCATGGGAAGAAATGATTAGGTATCTACTTTAAACATTAAGACACCACATCAATATAGATAAACATAGTTAAGAGAAAAATGTAAAGCAAGGAGAGTTCTTCTAGAGGTGTTGTGGGAGTTGGTGGGAGGGGCCAGAGAATCACTACTGTTTCTCAGTAGTGGGGTAAGGCTCCTTGTGTTGTATTCAAGAGATGACCTCTTTGAAAACCAGAAGGCAAACTGAGAGGATGGTGGTGGCCTGTGTGGTCACTGTCCTTGCTCCTAAATGGGCAGAGCATATAGCTCTGTGCCCAGTAGAACAATAGCCAGACAGAGCTGTATTATTTGGACGCATCTCTGCTTAAAGCCAAGCTGATATATTTCTTCCTAAAAACATTTCACGATTAACAATATACAGTTAAAGCTCAAGAATATTTTAATTTTGGTATTTAGGATAAGCTATAAGTAATTCAGGCATTCAATTTTGTCACAGTTCCCAATATTTTATCATTCGGGATTATATAATCTGAGAAACTGGGAGAGTCTTGGCCATTGTCTTCAGGGAACATGTTATGTGTTCAAAGACATAATATTTATCCATCAAAAAAAATTATAGGCTTTTAAAGGCAAATTTTCAATCTCATTTTGACTGTTGACTTCTCTTCTTTTCCCCCTCCCTGTAATCCTTTTTTATATATAAATTTATTTAAAAGAAAAAAATTAGTTCATTTATTTAGTAGGTGCAAGTGTGCATGTTGTAGGGCACACTTGTGGAGTCTAGAGGGCTTTCTGAAGTTCTTTCTGCTCTCGCACTTTATTGTGGGAGGGGCTCCCTCGGGTTCCTGCTATACTCTGGATTCCAGGCTAGCTGCCCCTCCTCCCAATTCCAGGTGAGAGGTTTTAGGTGTGTGCTGCCCTCTAGCTTTTTCCAGTGGGTTCTGTGGGTGAGACACACAACATCAGGCTTGTCCGGCTCTAGTGTTTACCTGCTGAGCCATTGCTCCAGCTGTGGAAATCATTTTTTTAAAACTTTCTTTGAAATTAGAATACAATTACATCATTCTCTCCCTTTTCTTCCCTTCAACGCTTCCCAAGCACACTGCTCCCACTTTGTCTCTCAAATTTGTGGCTACCTTTTAAATAAGAAATGAAATTCTAAGTCTATCTAGTATTAAAAAAGCAAAAGTTATGCAGTAGTTTGTTTCTTTGTCTGCTTGCTCGATTCTTAAAGGCCAAGGTTCAAAACTGTCTCGCTGCCACTTCCTTGTGACTCTTCGGAGTTCTCTCATTAAGGACTCCTAACGATGCAGCTGTGAGCGTAGGGTCTGTGTCACACCAGTGTCACCAACCCACTAAGGAGATGCTTTGTGTTATTTTATCTCCTCTGTTGTTGACATGGCACTGTAGGAGAGAAATAACTAAGAAATCTCAGTAAAACAAGACTGCGAATATTGTCTTACCAACTTTGTACAACATGAAAGCATTTGAAAACACTAATGGAGGTTGTCAAGAGCTGACTTAAGCACTATATGGTAGCACTTTCAGACCACAAAATACCATATAATGCAGCAATTCTGAACTTTCCTAATTCCGCGACCCTTTAATATAGCTCCTCATGTTGTGGTGACCCCAACCATAAAATTATTTCATTGCTACGGCATAACTGTAATTTTGCTACTGTTATGAATCAAATTGTGAGTATCTGATACATAGGGTATTTGATATGGGACCCTTGGGTTGAGAACCACTGATGTGATAGCTGTGAAGCTTCTTGATTATTCATTGACTTCTTAATGTGGTCTTAGTGTAGCTGTTTTTCACATTTATCCTGAAGAGCAATGGCACACTTAAATCTTGTAAAAGCTAAGAAAATTCTTAGGGTTGAATGTCAATAGACTTTGTGTCCATGGCTTCAAGTGGAGTCGAGATAGAGCCAATGCTTTCCTCATGCACACAAGACACGAGGGCAGTGGGGTAATGTTCAGATCTACTTCCCTCAAGTGTCACTTTTCTTGTCATGCATTCTGCATTCTATGTGTGCTGAAAAGAGGCTTTGGCAACTGAAGGAATGTTTTTTTCCCTGTCTTGGACACTTACCCTATCTTAATCCAGTTGATGCAGAGGAAAACGCATAAATGAAGAAAAAAGTATCTGAGATATAAATATGAAAAAATCCAGTTCTTTCTTTATATGATAAGAGTTGTCTTGCTTTTCCAAAGAAGCTTAGAACCAAAGTTGCTACACACTTAATTCCATGACTGTGGAAAGTCCTTCTGTATGTGTGTTGCTCTTATTAGTTAATGAATAAAGAAGTTTGTTGTAAGAGGCCACTTGTTTGTTCCTGGCTGCTCAGCCCCAAAATAATCACACAGAAACCATACTATTTGTGATACTGTTTGGCCAATAGCTTAAGTTAAAAAGAAGGTTCATAAATTGAGTTTTCATGGTCAAATTGGATTTAACAAGATTAAAAACCCTGAAAGCAAAGATTGAATTTTTCATGTGAATTGTCCTTACATAAAATCTTAGCAATCCAAGGTTGGGGATCTACAGTCGGTAGAGTACTTACCTAGCATAGTCAAAGCTTTGGGTTTGATCCCCAAATCCAATTGGGCTTGGTGCTTCACGGCTGTAATCCCAGCAGCCAACACTGCAGAGATGTGAGGCTGGAAGATCAGAGAAGGACAAAGTCATCTGGGTTACAGACACACTCAAGGATAGCCTGGACAACATGAGACCCTGTCAAAGATAAATGAATATGTAAATAAGAAAAGAACAGAAAGAAGTGTCAGCAATCTAAAGGGAATTCTGTATGCATTAATTTTCTCCCATTTTCTAGATGAGAAAAATGGAGGTGTGAGGGTTTTGAAATGGCAAGTGCTTTCTCAAGTTCACCCCATCATCAAATAGCAGAACATTGTTTGGGAGAATGCTTCCAGCCAAACCAAACAAAACTAACAAACAAAGCCAATGTCTGTGAAGGGCTTAAAGGAAGAAATAGAGGCTTGTGTGGTCCACACATGTGGGACTGTGCATGCGCAGCACAACAAAGCACAGATAGCTAAAGGGAAGCCACTGGGGGACTCGGGTGGCTCTGGCCATGCCATGCAGTACTTCCAAATTAAAAGTTCCACTCCATAGCCAAGAAAACTCCTGACAGATTCTAAACAGAATAGGATGAACGTAAGTACTTTATGCGACGAGACGTCAGGTCATTCTAAATTTCTTTACGTCCTAATGCCTCACATTTGAAGGGAAGAAGGAAGTCCATCTGGCCGTTAGAAACAAGTGAGCGCCCATCCTTCCCACCACTTCCCTATGCACCTCAGTAGCCAGCTGAGTAAGCATCAGAGACAGACCAGGAATTGTCATCCTTGTTGGGTCTAGTTCTGCTTTGTTCTGGGACACCTGGTAAGCACCTTGCATTTAAAACTTAAGCTGAAGCGTGTGTGTGTGTGTCGGGGGTGGCAGTGGTGTCACTGTATCTAAAGTCATGGGCAGGTTAATTCTGAGATGCAGGGGCTCCTAGTGCTATTGCTTGACTGGATAACATCCCCAATTGCACAAAATATGAGCAACAAATCAATTAATTAAACTTACTAAAGAGGTGACTGAGAGATGGCTCAGTGGTTAAGAGCACCAACTGTTCTTCTAGAGAACCTGGGTTCAATTCCCAGCCCCCACATGGCAGCCCACACTATATATTTCCAAAATCTGTCACTCTCACACAGACATATATACAGGCAAAACACCAATGCACATAAAATAAAAATAATTAAAAAGAAACTTATTAAAGAAATTGAATGTTGCCACTGAGAACCTAAGCACAACCCAAGCACATTGTACATTCAAATATGGTGACAGACCTTCATGAGAGCAAAGCGCATCTGAGCTTGGAGCTGTTGGGTAGCCGGCTCCTCACCCCAGCCCCGCGCTCTGCTGCAGTTTTCTTTTTTCCTCTAGCAGTTGTAGATGCTTGAGTGGCAGTGGATGAGCTGTTCTGGCAGACATTGCCATTTCTCTCACATGGCAGCACCTCTGCTGACCATCCTCCACCTCCACTTCACCCTCCTACCTGCCCAAACCAGGCCGCCATCCTGAGCTGTCACCATCCTCAGTAACCAATATTAGAGCTGAAATACAAGGTTAGCTGCAAACAAGTACTAGATTGGTTTCCTTGTGACTTTGTTTTGTTTTGTTTTCAGTCAAACTGTTTCTAACACAAACAGCTTTTTATCCAAAGATCTAGGGAAATTCAAGCACTATGAACCCCCTTGTTCCACCATTCTCCCAAAGCTGGGACCCCTCCGAACAACAATTGCAGTGCCCGGAAGCCAACAGAAGGACCATTCCTAAGCACATACCCAGCAAGGACCCTTTCAGACTCTAAAGGGCTAAAAAACTGAACGAATGATCGCAGACTTGACTCCAGCCTGAGCCTGTTCTGCTGACCCAGTGCGGCCCATGGCACCATATGCATGCTGCTTCTCCCGTCCTGTATGCACGCTGCTTCTCCCGTCCTGTATGCATCAGTTCCATGCCAGCCCCTCGGTAGACAAAGGAGACAGAAAGATGAACAGACTACCCTTCCCTCCTTCAAACACTCCAAATCTACTGGGGACTCGAGATTGCTGGGATGCAAAGTTGCCTTTGAGTACAGCTCTCCTGAAAGGCTTCCCTGTAGCAAAGGAGAGCAGGGAAAATCTCATGGAGGAGGAAATGCTTGAACTGGGAGCATGAAAATAGAACAGAGGGGACAGCAAGATAAGCATAGGGGACAACATGCAAACGCCCAGAGGGAAAAGCACGTGACATTTGGAGAGAGGTAGGCCATCCCATGGACCTGGATCACATGGTGCTGTGGCAATAAGGGGGAGTGACCTGAAGACGGGAACTGAAGGACAGTCAGGACAGATGACATAGAAAGAGGGTGACTGTGGGTAGACACGGGGGTGGGGGGCTTCCCCTTGTCACTTCCCAGCAGCCTGATGACCCCGCTCTCTCCCCACAAGTGAGTCATCGCCTGTATTCCCTGTCTAGCCCTGAGCTTGGCTCCACAAGGTGTGTGCTGCCTAAATATGGCCCTCCTCGCACAATGTCAGCCATCAGTAGTGCAATAGGCCAGATCTGTGGTGTTGCTGGCTGCCAGACAGTCAGCTCCAGATGAGCAACTGGCTGAGAGCTTGGCCAAAGTTCCCCTCCCGCTGGGCCTGCAGACAGGTTCCTGCCTCAGGAAGACAGACAGTCATTCTGGAGGTCCACAGAGGAAAAGCAAAAGGGAAATGCTAGAGACTGCCCAGATGGGAAGTGACTCTCCAGGACCTACATTCTTCCTGAATCATTCTCTCTCCATCTGCCTTCTGCCTCTGTCTTACCCCTTGACACACATGCACATACATACATATGCAAATTTGTAGACAACCTTTTAAAGCACACACATTTACGTTTTCTCTCTTCCATTAAGGGAGCATTGGTGCAAATGTGAGCAAGAACAAGAACAAGGAGGTCTCTTGCTTCAGACTGATTCTGTGGTAGGATCGTAGATATTTGTGAACAGAGATGGAGGCTTTTGGAATGATGTCAATTGTGGGAACCAGAGAGGTCTCTCTACACAGGAAACAGGAGGCCATCAAGCTGAGGGAGATGCCAAAATGCTTTTCTTCACTGTGTGAAATGACTCATAAGTTAACTAGCAGTGATGTAGGCATTTTGTTGTTGTTATGCCTTGCTTGTAGCGGTTATTCTTGGTTTTCCTCTGCACAGACATCCTCAGAGAGATGGCCAGGTGGTGGAGTTCTTGGTAAATCCACGTTTTTGTATCTACCATCCCAGTAAATCTTATTAAGTAGCCACCATGCACCAGGAACTAAGATCATAGCAGCGAGACAGTGGAGCTTATAACCTGGGGACTGTATGCATTTCAAGAAGCTTACTTTGCCTGGGCACAGAGGTTAGGTCATAAGGACTATACTGGTATATTGGATGGAAAAGAGAAATTTGTGGGCTAGAGAGAAGAGAAGAAACTGGTTGCTGGGATTCAGACACTAAACTTAATGATTATTACTGATTTTACTGTGTATGTCTGGATGTGTGCGTGTGTCTGTCTGTATGTGTGTATATGAGTATGCATCTGTAGTGTGTGTATGTGAGTGTCTGTCTGTGGTGTGTGTCTTTAGTGTGTTTATGTGTGTGTGGGGGGTGTAATGTGTTTATGTATGTGTGTTTGAATGTGTATGTTTGTGTGGGAGTGTGTATGTCTGTAGTATGTTTATGAATGTGTGTGTCTGTATGTGAGGGTGTGTGTCTGTAGTGTGTTTAGGTATGTCTGCAGTGTGTTTGTGTGTTTGTGTTTGGCAGCAGGGGGTAATGATGTAGGTAGGACCTAGCTGTTTTGGTCACCATACCCAAAAGAAAAATCTCCCCTTCTCTTCTTTTCTCTCCCCTCTTTTCCTTTTCCTCCCTTCCTCTCGACTGTAAAGCTGGAAGTGAGAGAGGAAGGCTAGACCTGATGATGATGATGGAGGTTGGGAAGAAGGCACAGAGGAGAGATCTTCCTTGCCAGTTAGTATCCTGGTCCATTTCTTTTTAGAGCCACATACAGAGGAAGCAGAGAGAGGGCCACTTCACCACCACCACTGGGAGGGTGACAGCGTTGGACCACCACTGGGAGGGTGAGAGCATTGGACCACCACTGGGAGGGTGACAGAGTTGGACCACCACTGGGA
>LOJH01024882.1:0-18955 GCA_001685095.1 Ellobius talpinus
AACTAAGCTGAATGCTGGGAGAGAGAAGGCAGAGTCAGAGAGAAGCCATGTAGCTTTACTGAAGCCAGAAGGAACTTTAGCCAGTAAGCCACAGCCATGTGGTGATACATAGATTACTAGAAATGGGTTAAATTAAGATGTAAGAGTTAGCCAATAAGAAGCTAGAGCTAATGGGCAAAGCAGTGATTTAAATAATATAGTTTCTGTGTGGTTATTTTGGTTCTGGGTAGCTGGAACAAACAAGTGGCCTCCTCCTCCACTCAGCAGGCAAGAGCAGGTGTTGCTCTAGCAGAGGACCTAGAGCTCAGGGTCCTGCGCCCATGCTGGGCAGTTTGCAGCCACTGCAATTCCAGCTCCAGGGGATCCAGCATCCTCTTCTGGACTCCACTAACACCTGCATGGCCTAGGTACACACATGTAGATGTGCATACAGACACACACACTAAAAAATAAATCTTAATTTAAAAAGAAAAAACCCTCTGGTATGTAAAGCAGTTTATAATGACAGAAGGTAGATTCCCCAGCTGCTTAAGACAAGGGCAATGCCTGTAAGAAGAGACTAACGGCTGAAGGACGTGGCTGGAGAAAGGGACTGCTTCCTGTCTTAGTTAACTTTTTTGTGATGCCAAAACTCACCATGTTGGTCTTTCTCCATGCAGCTCATTACATGCCAATTAGCCTTCGGGGAAGCTTTTTGTTTAAGTGTGCAATGTGAACACTGCCCCGTGAGGTTGTGTGAAGAGGCTCCAGTCGGCACAGGTGCTGTGTGCCCAGGAGATGGGGGAAAAATGAGTTGTCAAAAGAAATAGTAATTTGCCTGTCACTGCTGGTGAAAAAGTGTGTGCCCCAACTCAAAAAGCACACCCATTCGTTCACTCATTCCTCCACCCCACAAATGACATACAAGCCCCGAGGGTACGCAGAGGGCTTCTCACCTGCCAGAAACCGGAATGAGAACTCTGCTCATCCACCGACTGCTCTGGGTCTTGGCCCCAGGCCTGCATATCTGCATGCAGGTGTGTAGGCACACGTACATAGCCAGATTGCCCAGCTGACTGAACTGGGTTTGGGCAGATGACACTTTGTGCCTTAATTTCTTCATGTATAAAATGAAAAAAATAGTAATCTCCACCCCTCCAGAGCTGTCATGATCCAACAAATTAGCATCCATGTGACTCTTAGCACAATGTAGGAACTCAAGAAGTGTGTGCTACATTTAGAAGTGTATGACTAACTTACCTGGAGAGACACATGCTGGGATGTGGCAAGGTCCTTGTCGGCTACAGCAACTGTCTCTAGCCTATCTGCCTCCTAGTACTTCATAGTCATCATTGACATCAATAAGAGACCCGCACGAGCAAATAGGCCAGTGTGCTAGGAAGCTATGGCATTTGCACTGCCCCTTCCCCAGCCCTGAACGCTGCAGGTGTGTGTGCACAGGTAAAGGACTCGCCTGCACCCGCTCTCCATGCACAGGTAAGCTGACGTTCTGGAAGTCTTGCGCACACCGTAAGCAGCAGGTGAACACTTCAGGCAGGATGAGATTCCTCTTCATGCTGGCTCCTTGCAGACTTGCGTTCTAACCTGATTCAGAGGCTCTCCACTGCAAGTGAGGCCTGCCACTCAGAGCCAGAGGACACACAACTGAAAGCCCTGGCTTTGGATTTCAAACGCGAAGGCCCAGACATGAAGCAGGGCAAACCCATTGGGAATGAGAGGCTACCTCCTCACACCTGACATGGTGAGCTGTGGGCTTCAGAGAGACCTGAGTTCTAGCATGTGGGTTGTGTCTGTTCTTCAAGTGGAACCAGAGAACATTTACCCTGCACCCCAGATACTACATGTGACAGTCACCTGGTTTCTCACACCTCTGTGAGATGATGTGGAAGGACCTGACAAGGTGCTGGCTCTGGACAGGGTATAGGGTGACAACCCAACACCTAAGGCTAGACCTTACCTCCTTCCGTAGCTTACACCGATAAAACAGCCAATTTGGGATTAGGATTAGATACTAGAGATTGAGCCTGGGGCCTAAACACATTCAAAGCATCTACCATGAAGCTACACACCCAGTCTTTGGGGGAGATTTCAGTTGGTTTGGAAAACACAGAATTAAATGAGATAATGCTTCTGTCACCTGGTGAGATAACGGACTGATAGTAAAGTTTATAGAAAGAGAAGGCGCTGTGCTTGTGTTCCCAACTATAAACTCCCTGGGACAGTTCGTCACTATCACCTACCATTACCAGGGAAGAGAGTCTCAATAAGAGACTGTAGCTTAGGTTGGCCACTGGACATGTCTGTGGGAGATTGTCTTGGTTCTATTAACTGAGGCAGGAAGACCTGTCCATTGTGGGTGGTGCCATTCCCTAGGCATCCTTGACTGTACAAGAGTGTGGTAGTCTGAATAAGACTGATCCCCATAGGCTCACAGATCTGAATGCTTCATCATTAGGGAATAGCATTACTTGACAGGGATTAGGAGGTGTGGCCTTGTTAGAGGAAGTGTGTCACTGGGGGTGGGCTTTGGGGCTCAAAAACTTCAAGTCAGGTAGAGTCACTCTCTCTTCCTGCTGCTTGCCAGTCTGGACGCAGAACTCTCAGCTACCTCTCCAGAACCATGTCTGCCCGTGTGCCACTGGGCTTCCCACCATGATGATAATAAACTAAACCTCCAAATGTAAGCAATCTCCAATGCCTTTTTTTAAAAATGATAGTTGCCATGGTCATGGTGTCTCTTCACAGCAGTTGAGACTAGGAGTGAGAAAGCAAGCCGAGCACCAGTGTTCATACATTAACTCATGGCTTCCTGCTTCTGTGGATACGACGTGACCAACTGCTTCGAGTTCCTGCTGTCTCCGCTTCTCAATAAGGTACTTTCACCTGGGACTCCCTTATGGCGCTTTGTCAGGGTATTTTTCATTGCAACAGGAAGCTAAGACACTCATAGCTATCCATCCTGTGGAGTGCTATGGCGTGCTGGGACCCTCCACACAAACGGAGTGAGACTTGAACACTCATGAGGACAGATGAGTGCACAAATGACGGTACGGGGCAAGGGAAGCAAGGCTGACAACAGAAAGGCTCACAAGGGCATGAGCAGAACCCGGAAGCATTTCTGCAGCTATGACCCAGACGAAGATTTCATCTAAGACCCAGATCTCAGTCTGGGGCCCACAACCCCGTGAAGACACAGTGACAGGGAACACTGCAGGGATGGTGCCAAGTTGGTGCTAGATCAGGGAGAGAGCAAATGCCCCCAGGTACTCACCAATAGAAGGACCTGTGTCACTTGTGAGGTTCACATCCATCCTCCAAGGGACGGAAAAAGGGACAACCAGTTATTTCATCATTCTTTTGATCATGCTACATTTATTCTGTGGGAAGAACTGTCCTTCACTCAGGGACCATGCCCTTCCACCTTTCTCTGATATTAGTGATACACAGGACCTGGAATTCCTCTAAGTCTTACTTGGCAAAATTAAAAACCCTTCACCTTGGAAGTCCCATCCATCTGCACAAAGGACACTCTGCCTTGTAAAGCATCACCACAAGGAGAGACTTCCCAAGAGTGAAAGGTGGGCCCAGGGCAGGGCTACATGACAGGAGGAGAATGGTCTTCCACAGCCATGAGGAAGCTGGGGTTCAGAGGGTAGGGAGGAGGAAACAGAGAAACTGGGTCTCCTCTCAGGAGGGCGCTCTGGTTTGAAGAATGACTTGGAGAGAAACTCTTGGGAAGTGAGTGGGGTCATTCACAGGAGAGGTTGAAGAGAGAGGACTTTAAGGTAGGGAGACTAGAAGGTGCAAAGATCCCAAGGTGAGAATAGGCTGAGGGAGAATGGGTAGAAGGCCAATGCAGCCCACCAGATTAAGGACCTGCAACCTTGGTTAAGGACCTGCCCGGGAAGAGGCAGCCACATCTTCTCCCAGAAGGCACATGGGTGAACGGGTAGAGGGAGGGCTGACACCCCTATTTAATAGGAAGCAGTCCTGCCCACGAGAGCTCAGTCAGTGATACCTGAGACAGGCACCTGCTGGATACAAAGGTCAGCTCTGATCCTTTCAGACTCCCCATTTTATAAATTGGGGAGGGGGCTGCAGAGCTCCCAGACCTTTGAAGCTGTGGCTTTCAGCACTTCAAGGGGAGAGCACACACCCACCAAAGCAGCAAAAGAAATTCTCCACTGTGTATGGAGAGCTGTGTGCCTGGCAATGCTGCAGCATCACCACAGACTTGAAAGCACTGAGAGGAAGGGCTCTCTGAGCTCGCATCCTGGAGGAGCCATGCCTTCAAATACTTCCATGAATATGGACATCGCCTCATCCCAATGACCGGAGGGCAAGGCTGGTGCCCCAGCAAAAAGAAGATGCAGATCCTGCCTCTTCCTGTCCCGAAGAGATGGGGATGGGGCGGGAGGTGGGGTACCTAGACCTGCCTATCTCCCCTGCTGACCTTCCTGATGCTAACACAGGAGTCAGGGCCCAAGGGATGGGAATCCGCTTCTCAGTGACCAGGAGAAGCTCCCAAATGTCTAGAACGCTGTTCCTTAACTGCTCTGAGGCACCTTGGGGGTCAGAGACCGGCAGGGCATTTTAAGATCCTGGGGCAGGTGCGGAGGGGGGGATGCAATCTTCAGTAGTACCTGGATCCTGTCACTCTTTGAGATGGTCCTTTGAGAATGCCATGTCATTGTGAAGCTGCGTTCTTGGGGCTTGCTGAGATAAAAAGCAAGTTTCTTGGGGGGAAAAAAGAAAGCAATATGGAGCAGGAAATGAGGGTGAAGGGATTCAATGTGACTCCAGGGTTTGCAAGCTCACACAGTATTTGAAGGGCACATGGCCCAGCACAAGCGATATGGTCACAAAGGAATTGTTTGAAAATCATGTATATTTTCAAACAACTATTCATCTTTTAGAACATGAATATATTAAGGACTTTGGGTCAAAACTAGGTAGATACTGTTAGATAAAGTTTAAGGAGGTCATTTAAGCATCAGTCACAGAGGGACTTAGCGGCCAACAACCCAGGTACTGCTGATCTGGGAGAAAATGGGTTCAAACATCCTCAAGACATCTCCCAGCCCAAAGCAGAATTGGTGGCCAGAAGATGATGTTGGGAGTATCACTCAGGATGACCAGACACAGTCTTGAACCAGTGCCTGAAGGACTTACTTCATGCCCCTATCAGCCTCTGAAGGACTTATTCCATGCTCCCTCCAGCTCCTTGGCCTCGGGTGCACAGTGGCCTAGCACAGTTAGTAGTTTGCTCATAGTCGGCATGCTTCTCCTGTGCACACTGTGGGAGGCAGCACAACTGCAAAGCACTGGGACCACCCACTATGCCTAGTGGGCAGATCTGCTGGGTACCCTGCGATCTCGGCTGGTCAACACTGAGTGGGTCTCTTTGGTGGGGGTGATAGGGAACTCAGAAGCTGCACAGCTTCCATTCACAAGGTCTGACTGGGCCTCAGTCTTGCCTCTCTGTGGCAGAGACCCAGCAATTGAGTATCAACTCCAAAAGGTCACCTTGAAGAACTGTCACAGGCTGTTTGATCATACTCTGTCTGACAGTCCTGACGTCAGGACTGGAGAAAGTACGGCATGACATTCAAGACAGCAGGGCTGGCAGAGGCTGCAGGACAGCTAAGGCCTCGGGAAAGGTGAGGCAGGGCTTCCAGGTGATGAACTAGGGGAGAAGACTCAGAAATAGCTTCCCCTAGACCCAGGCTCTGGGAACTGCCTTCCCCTAGACCTGCTGGCCCACGCTCAGTGGGCAATGCTGGCCCAAGGGCAGGGCCTAGTCATTGGCACTGGACACTTAACGGTTGCTATCCAGATGAAGTTGTCAAGGTAGCAGTTGTGAAGGGCTCAGCATGGCCAGAGCCTGACATTCACAGTCACAGCATAGTCTCTCGTCATACCCAGGACAGCTTCAACCACCTCACAAGAAAAAAAAAGTGCCTAGACAGATCAGACCAAGGGCAGCTCTGGCTGCCGGAGTCCATCAAAATCGCTATGTGCGAGATTCTCGCCAGCTCTACTCAATGTGTTGCCGCCCTGAAGTGCTAAATCCCCAGCGTAGTAATAGAAAGAGTATTCATAGGCACTCTGGCTCCCAATAAGATGTGAGAACTTAGCTCACATTTTGGGAAGTTTATAAATAGCCTCAGCAAAAAAGCTGGGACATGCTTCTTAGTAAATACAGCTGACCCATTTTCCTCGGTCTTCACCAGGAATAAAGGACTGTTACACGCAGAGTACAGGACAATCTAAATATACACTTCCTGCTCATGGGGCCAAGACCTGAAAAAGCAGAGTCAATGCTCTGTGAGTAAGGGGGGAGAAGCCAGGCAGGGGAGGGGTGGCTGTGGTCATCTCTGCATGCATTGCCACCAAGTGGATAGAGCTGGGCTCCAATGCCGGACTAGGGTAAAGGGGGCAATGCTGATGCTTGGCTCTACAGGCCACCACGCACATAGCCAGCCTCTCCAGGCTGAGCACCTCCTTGCCACAGATTTTATTTCATTGGCCTTTCTGAGTCTTTGTCTTTCTTGGCTCTTGGCTTCAAAGAAGCCACGGGGCTCCTCATTTTGTCACTACAGCCTTGAGAATGGCACTTGGCCTGGGACAGGCACAGAGTAAATATTTATCAGATGAATGAATTTGTAGCTAAGTGGTCCGGCCTGTTACTGATTCCAGGTAAGCTTCCATTTGCTTGTCATCAACGAACCCAAGTGGCCCCTTCAATGTAGAGAGAGCTAGAGACCGGCCTGGAGAGAGCAGAGCATTTCTGATGAATTTTATACCATCTTTCTGGCAAGAGCTGCAGTATTAAATAATTCACCAAACCTGGCAAATCCAGGGGATTTGGAAGGAAAACTGCCTCAGCAATTGCATGGGAGCCAAGTGTGTGCTTGCTGCTCTGTCCCACAGCACCCAGAAGTGTGTCTGGCTCAGGCTCTACTCACAAACAGACGGGAAGATCTGAGCAGCCAGTAGTACCTCTGGTCCCACTTTTGAAACCCGCTCCCTGGCCCTGACCTCAGAGATGACTGCTGTTTCAGCTGGGGTTACTGACAAATCAACCTTATTGGAAGAACAGCCAGCAACTCCCTTTTCGGGAGCTGTGTGAAGGTCAGAGAGCAAAGGTCCTTGTCTCTGCTTCCCAAGTAGATGCAAAAAAAGAAGCAGCCCAGCTAGTTTGGGCCGGATGAGGGAAAAATGGCACCTGGGCTGGGCAGTCAAGGTTTCCGAGGATCGAGGATCGGTCTGCCTCCCAAGGAAGGAAATGTGGGGACACAGCCAGCATGAGGCAGAGACATGGAAACACAAGGAGGTTTTGGGCTAAAGCAGAGGGCCTGAGAGGTGGCAACGGAAAGCTAGGGAAGCCTGGCTCAACAAGGGGGCAGACAGGAAGGGCTGCCAACCCCAGGCTAGGGAAGTAGCCGTGTGGTCCCCTCAGGGCCTGACCAGGCACTGCAGAAGGGTCACACTCTCCTCACTTTCCCAGGAATCCCTACCAAGAACCTCCAGAGCATGTCAGGCCTGAGAACCAAACGGTCAGCTTCTACGTAGAGGAGACAAGGTCTGCTTACCCCTTCCTGAGGAAGAGGCTCCTGTTCCCAACACAACCGCAGCATCTCTGCATCCAGCAGGAGGTTCTCTGCGAGAGTTCAAAGCTGCTTCTTTACAGAGCAAGTGCCTGCCCTTCTGGGATTTTCCGTCTTGCTCTGGAGTCTGTTCTTTTATTGGTTATTTCTCTAACTTGACTTTAATTCATCGCCTCGGTTATGATCATAAAAGACCTTAATTGATACTTATTTGATGGAATCTACCTTATTCACAAAATTTATTACTTCATCCAAGTACAAGCAGGAACCAGAAAGTGGAGTTTGCTGCCATCACCATGAACAAGCTGCCTACCCGAGCGAGGCACTCCAGCGGCCTCCTTCCTGGAACTCTTAGGGAATGGGGGCAGCGCTCCAAGACTCCAGTGCTCCAAATTAAAACCTAGCCTCTCGGGGGAGCCTCGGCCTTGGCCTACTGGTTGCAAATGCAGGATGGTTTTAAAACATGTCTGCACAGCCTCCGGCATGCCTCCCGCCAAGAAGTGGTGTCTGGTTCCCTCTCCGTGAGCAGGCTGGCCTTAATGGCTCACTTGTAACTAAGAGACTAAGGCAGAAGCAACACCCGTGACTTGCAAAGCCGCTCTAGGAAAGGTCATGGTCTCTAACCATTTGGGTCCCATGTGAGAACTCACAACCCTGAAGCCACCATACTGAGGGTCGCACAGAGGGAGGGGTGCCATTTAGCTCCTGCTGCCCCTCCCCAAATGTTCACATCTCCCCAGACTCTCAGAGGGAGGGGTTTAGAATGACTCATTCCAGTGCTGTGGGATTACACTGAGACACCCCAGCAAAAGCTGCTGGGCTAACCCAGAACTGAAAGAACCAGGCAGTTGTAATAAATGACTGTTGTCTTACACTGCTCTGTCAGGAGTAATTTGTTATGAAGCCAGGAACAACTGGAATATACAAGCCTCGAGAGCCCCAGCCAGGCCCCTTCCCTCTGTTTCTCCACTTGTTTTTCTGAAACAAGAGGACTGGGGACAAGGAACAAGTTCTGGCCCGTGTTTGGTTAAATGAGAAGAATTTTAAAGGGTGCGTGGGGGAGGGTGGCCTGGAAATCCTGCAGAAGCTCAATGTGCTCCACCAAAGCATCCTTCACCTGGAAGGCAAACCCTCCTCTATCGCTGATGTTCAAACATGCTTTATAAGAGGATGTGACTCAGTGGGAACTGGCTTTTAGCAGCCTCATTTGATCAAACTTGGGAGTCGAACATCCTGCATCCACTCACAAATGTGTATAAAATTTGACCAGCCTGCCACATCCCAAGTAGCTGTCACTTCCACATCTGACAGACTGTTATTCATGAAATACCTTAAAGAAGGCCCCAGCCTATCAGCTCAGGTGCTTGGGACTGGTTTAAGACAATCTTAGATCTCCAAAGGGACAGAGAGGATAAGGCTCCAATAGCGAGCTGAGCAAAAGCTGCCTCACGTCCAAAACCATGAGCCTGTTCCAGCCAGCATCTGCCCCATCAAGGCGGGGCAGTGCACTGCACAGAGAAACACACAAACATGCAGTAAAGAGTGCCCGGCAGATCCAGGTTCCAAAAACAGTGTTTCTAGGGCACAGAAGTCCATCAGCCAGAAAGCACTGTCGGCTTGGTTTCTAAAATGGCAAAGAGGCACAAAAAGGTCCGGTTCTGTGTCTCCCTGGCGTCTCTGTAGCCTGACGTGACTTTACAGCAGCTACATCCTGGGACCTAAAGTAGTGACAGCCCCAACACCGCTGGTCCAGGGCCAGACATGAAAGAAAGTCACCTCCCTGAAAGAAAGGAGGAGGCAGATCTAGCTTCCTTGGGTGAGGCTGTGGGCAGGCTGGGCCAGTGCTGACGGTTTCCTGATGGTGGGTAGATAAACAACATTTTGAAGCCACAGTATTTCTCAAGCACAAATAGTACAGAGAAGCCAAGACATTTATATGCAATTGGGAGACATTTATCCTGTGACAACATTCTATTCCAATGACTTTTCTATTACCACCCATGATTAATGATGTAAATTCTGTCACTTGGGATGATGGATGTAGGGCAGCTAAGGGACCTTTGCATAGATTGCCCAAACTCTGGCTTCCCATTGGCTCCCAGAACAAATGTGGTCTGTGCTTCAAAAAATATTCTTCTTCAGTCTTGTCCTGAAGCAGCTGGCTCAGGACCGGGGGAGAGGTTAGTCCTCTCATACATTTGTCTGTTCAGCATCAGGACTGCTGAAGTGTAATCCATTTAGGAATAGTTACCTAGCTCTTCCCAAACAGGATCTGGGGAGCCTGTCCTAGGCATTACCTCAGAAGAAGTTTAGAACACCATCAGGGCCTCCTGGTACTGGGCACAACTCAGCCTGTCAGATCTCAAGGAAGTCAGTGCCTCTGCCCTTGTCATGTGGGTCCTGTTACCCTGAGTGTCTTCCCATGCCCTGACCACCAAAGAGCCCATATGGGTACTGACGGTCTCCCTGATACTGCTCTGCGGCTCTGCCTCTGCCCCTCCTTAAGTCCTGTGCCTTTATGGACTCCTACTGGGGAGGAGGGGCTCCAGCTGAAATTACTTCCCAGCTCTGGGGCCCAAGGCTAGGGCAGGTGACCTCCTGCGCAGCCAGCCAGGTAGAAGACTGAGGGGCTATCCTTGACATGGTTCCTGGCCTCATCCTCAGTGATGGATGATTAAGTCCTCTAGGTTCCTTTTCTTAACACCTGACCCTGTCTTTCCTCCAGATCCACATTCCTGGCCACTGTCACCTGGATTGAGAACAAGAAGTCGCAGCCTCTCAGTTCTCCTGGCTCAGAGCTTGTTGACCTGGCGCTCCCCTCTGAGCCAGATGCCATCAGCTGTACTTGCCTCACTTGGCCATTCCATTCTCGGGCCAGCCCTCATCACCACCTTCACCACCTCACCAGTTTTCCTGTATTGTGCTCTTACGATGCTACATCATTATGGAGCTACTTACACTCCCTACCTGGGACAGTCTTCCTGTCCCAGTGTCCTTCATCTGGCCAACTGTGTTCAGAGAAGTCGTCCCTAAGCAGGCTGCAGAGCTTCTCCCCTCCCCCAGAGAGTGAGCTCAATGTCCTCACTGGTCCTGAGAACACTTTCCAGAGCTTTCACATTTGGCACAGTGCCTGCACAGCTTGAGGTCCCAGTACACACATTTTCATGGGTAGAAACAGAGAACCTACTGAAGGTCGGGTAGTTTCTCCTTGATTCCCATAAAGCAATCTCTTGAGGCCCAGAACTACGTCCAGTCTACTCCCAAGGGTCTCTCACAGAGTGCAGAGATTGGGAGTGGGGGTGGAGGGAGGCTGTCAGAATATGCCAAGGCACAAACCAGGAAGGAAGGAAATCCCAGTAGAAGAGAAAAAAAAAAAAAGTGGGACACTCAGGCCTGTAAATCAAGCTGTCCTAAATGCCAGGGGGAAAGCTGCTTGGTCTCCTGCTGAGGAAGGCAGCAGTAACTCAGAGTGGGCGGGGCAGGCCTTACAGGAACTCAGGGCTGCGCCTGGATCCGGATTCCTGGCACTCCTAACTCAATTTGGCCATCTCTCTCCACGTCCTTTCTTGGAAAACAGATGAGCTTTCTACTCTGAGACGCCTGGGCTGTGCCAACAGGTGGAAAAGCCCAATGCAGTCCAGCTGGGGTGAGACCAGGATGTCTTCATGGCGCTGGGGATCCCTGCCTGGCATCAGGAAAGAACAGAGGAGAACTCCTGAAACCTCACATGTGCTGGCTTTCCCCTCCTCTCCCCTCCCCTCCCCAAGGAGTCTTCAGGGCTCTGGAGTCCTGGAATAAGAAGACAGGGATAGCATTCAGGGAGGGGGAGCAGGCCTCGGACACTCTGGGCTTCAACACCCAACACGCAGCATGATGGAACCACCAAAAGCAACCAGGCACACCCAAAGCTAAAGAACAGGAAGAATAACCTGGAAATTAGCTGACAGCAGGGTGTGTGTGTGTGTGTCTTTCCAGGCTCTGCTATTCTTGTTTGGCAGGCTGGTTTGTTTTTAAAAAGAGAGTCCCACATAATCTAGGCCAGCCACAAACTCACCATGAGGCAGACTGAACTTCTGATCGTCCTGCCTCCACCTCCCGAGTGCTGGGTTGCAGGCATTGTTAGCATACCCGGTTTGCCCAGTTTTATGCAGCATGAAGGATGGAACTCAGAGCTTCAAGCATGCTAGACTAGCACTCTGCCAACTGAGCTTCGTTCCCAGGTCCACTGCGATCCAGTATCACTAACCCAATGGCTGACTCCACCTTCCTCCCCATGTGAGTGGCCATGGCTGCCAAAGATGGACTCCAAAGCCCAGGGGTTGTTTCCTCCAATTGCCCTCCTGTTCTGGCCCTGCCTTGTGGTTCCATGTGGCTCTATCCCCTCGGTCTAGGAACTCTGGCCTCTGCAGACCATACTCTAAGGACAAGTGTGGCCTTGGCTCTGAAGGCCTGCATGGCCTCCCTGGTCATCAAGGCTCTTGCCCAAAGCCTGGGATTCACCTAAAAAGCAGAGAAAGAGAGAAAGTGGTCATGGCTGGCTGCTAAATTCCTAAGGTGGGACAATACAGGCGAGGAGAGGGGATTATAAAACACAGAAATTCATAGCACTTAAAAATAACTGCATCTCAGGACTGGAGAGATAGCTTGGCAGTTAAGAGCACTGACTGCTCTTCCAGAGGTCCTGAGTTCAATTCCCAGCAACCATACGGTAGCTCACAACCATCTATATTAGGATCTAATGCCCTCTACTGTCATGCAGGCAGACATGCAAATAGAGCAGTCATATGCATAAATAAGTAAATCTTAAAAAAATAAGAAAAAAATGACTGCATTTCTAGGGGCTAGAGAGATGGCTTAGCAGCTAACAGCATTAGCTGCTCCTGTAGAGCTCAATTCCCAGCACCCATTCACACCATCTGTAACTCAAATCACAGAGGATCTGATGGCCTCTCCTGGCCTCTCAGGGTACTGGGCATGTAGGTGATGCATAGACAAGCATGCAGACAAAACCCCCAGACACATTTAAAAAGAAAAAAAAATGAACTACATTTCTTGACTGAACTTTCTTAAGGGTGGCTCTTACATTCTTACAACTTACGAAGGGAGTGAAGAAAAAATAAATCTAATTTTTAAAAACTTCAAAAATATATCCTTTTTAAAAACGAAAACTGCTTAAAGGAACCTCCTCTGCCTGACAAAGCAGGGGAACCTGGCTCCTGACTTGAAAGCTTCCATTAAAGCAGCTTTTCCCTTTTCAGAAAATAATGAATTAAAAAATAAATCAGAAGTCATAATTAAGCCTGAGGCCAGTGAGAGACAGGAGAGGCAAAGCTTCCTGATGAGCTGCAGAGCCAAACAGGGCTGTGGCTCCTCTCTCTGCCTCTGTGCCTCGCTGAATCAGAATTCAGCCAGGCTGCTCTTTGCAGGCAGCACAGTACGTCTTCATTGGGGCTATAGCATGCACATAAATTAAGATAAAAAGCAGGTGAGATGGAGAAAAGAATGTGTCTCTGGGGGAGAGAGAGAGTGGCAGAGCAATGCCCCATAGTGAGCCAGCTCCAGGGGCTCTCCACAGCTCCTGGCTAGTGTGAGGCCTCCACCTCCTTTGACTTTCAACCCTGACTGGCCTGGGCTCAGAGAAAGAACAAGCCTGTGTCTCAGCCACATGCAAGAAGTCTCCACATCCCTGAGTGTCTGTCTGCCTTAAGACTTTGCCAATGCAAACTGTGTCCCCATACTGTCTCCTACACGGCAGAGGCCACTGTAAAGGTCACAATGTGGCCACTAGCCAGAGCAATCTGTAGTTACATGTGTGTGCACATGTGTGTATGATGTGCTTGGTCTTGAGTGCATATTCACCATGTGACAACCCTGGGCAGTACTCAAGTACCAGAGAATAGCAATAGTCAGAGACTGGCCTCACATTTTTGAAAGCTACACTCATGTGGACGAAGTTGCTATCATATGGATCTCATAGATAACTAGTCACCATGCCCAGTGTCTCAGAGGCCCTGGGATGCTGTGAGGAGTGATGTGTCTTCATGCAGCTTGCAGCTGCTGTTGGGGCACTAACACACTCGCCTCTCTGTGCATTTCTGCTCCAGACCAAAAGAACGACTTCTTTGCCTCCATTTTCACTGCATCTTCCCAATGGAAGCCCCCAGCTCAAATGTACCACACTATCTGAAGACCAAAGTCCACACCACCTCTACAAAACCTCTGGTGGTCCTCTCTGCCCCAGCTCCTTCCTCTGGACTTCCCTCAGCACTTCCGGAGCCTGGTGTGGCACGGCTGGAGAAGTCAAATGGAAATGTCCACTCACAAAGTGACAGGCACATTAGTTACCCTAACCCTGTCCTAAGAACAGGACAACATGGACAGTACTCACGGGACAGCACTGGACGCCTAAGGGGGCCTCCAGCCACTCTAGGCCTGAGAGTGGTTTAGGACAATCATGGAGGCTGGGAGCTGACCGAGGTGCTGACCCCCAGGGCGCATCTGGGTGCACTGCAGCTCCCCAGTAGTACCCGAGTAGTGCTCTGCAGCTCAGACAGTTGGGCCAAAACATACTGGGTCAGAGCAAGCAGGTGGATGTCTAGTTCGACCTCCCCAACTATCCAGGCATGGCTTCTGGGCCAACCACAGGCTGTCAGACAATGGCCAGGCCTCGTTCTGAGCCCAGGGGAAAATCCACACACAGATCAGGATAGACAGCATTTCCTTCCTCTCAGAGGAAGGGGAACTGAAGCACAGGGATGTCAATCAGTGAAAGCCACAGGCAAGGGTGGGAGTCTGGGGTCCTGAAGCCTGCGATCTGTCCAGGCTCTAGAGGTCCAGGTGTGGGGGCTGGGTTCACCCTCCACCTCTGTGGCACACCGAATGATGCCTTTGAGCAGCATCACAGTCTGGACCTCAGCTTCCATCTCTGTAACTGGCCACAGCATCACTTATTTGGGTGCCAGCTGTAGGGCTCAGTGACAGACATAGAGACTGAGCTCGGCCCTGGGCAGCTGTGACAGAAGATACCTACAAACTGAAGCAAAGCCTTCTGCTGGGAGTGAGTCCTAAGGGAACTGGTAGGTGCCAGCCCCAAAACAGGTCTCTAAGAATGCCATCTAAAATGCCGCCCCAACAAAAGGACAAAGCTTCTCCCCAGCTGAACATCGCCAAATGCAAATTATCAAGCTTCTCTACTACGGCGTTAAAAATGCCAGGTTATCTGGAAAGTGCTAAGAAATGTTAGTGTCTGGAGCTCTTGATGTAAGGACAGAATAAAACTGAGAGAACAGAATGACCCTGGGACACTGACAGGAAGAAAGGGGGAATGTTAATATTTCATTAGTGTCCCATTAGCAACACAACACACATCTTCACACTTGATGACTTCTTGGGAATAATGTCTCATTCTGAAACAAAGGGAGGATGCCACTGCTGCTCACCTCACTGGCCTGCTAAGCACCCTAAAGCAGCCAGTCAGATAGGATTTGACCTTCAGGGTTATGACTTCTCAGGGCAATGAGCTCCAGCAGACCTGGGTTTCCAGGGAGGGGCCTAGGAACCCCGCTCATCTGGGATACTGAGTTAGAGAACAAAGGCCTTTTTCAGGCTTAAGCTGAGCTCGCCCTCCAGGCATGTGGCAAATTAGTAGAGCACCAGCAAATTAGGGATCCTAAAATCTGATCACTGAGATCAACCTCCATCCCCACCCGCCAAGAGTCTGAAGGGAAGTATACGGCAGAGAAACCAGGATGCAGAAGACAGAGGGAGCATCCTTAGCTATCACTTGTGTAGAGCACTGTCACATTCATTTGCTCAGCAAATATTGACTGTGCGCACAGAGGGTAGGGCAGGGATGTGCTTGCCAGACACACAGCAGGCAGCCTGCAGACCTTTAACAAGGACACCTAAAGCAGCTGACTTAAGGTGTTAATCTGTGCTTCACTGCAGCCCTGCGGGTAGTTAGGGAGGTAGCTACCAACATTCCCATTTTTCAGATGAGCTCCTCAAGCATGGTGGCCATGGGGTTTCTTCTCCTAAGCTGTAAAGGTCTGGTGCAAGTTTGGCTGAGGCCATGGGACTCCATTACCCAGACTACTCTACCTATTTTGAGAGATAACTTACAAAGACAGCCTGAGGCACAGAGAGACTCATGACTATTATCGGCAGGCAGAAAGAGCTGGTTCCTCTTCCACCACTGGGCCCAGTACAGTCAGAAGCAACAACAGGCAGTACCTCTCAGGCTCCAATGGCCTCTTCATAGGAGTGGCCTCCTGGGCCTCCAAAGTCCTCCCAGCATGGCCTGAGAGCCAGCCTGCAGTTTATCCACACTACCCCAGTAAGCCTAAATCCTCTTCTCTTTCTGACCAAGGAGCAGAGGGCACTAGCCCTCCAGGGACAACCTCCCCCAACTCCCTCTAACTTGGTCAATTAATTTAAAACCCAGGAAGCTGGCCAGGAACGGTAGGCACAGGGGATGTCTGAGAAGGTGTAATTAATGCAGCTGCTCCAAATGGAAGGTAACACATTGTCTCCTCATTAGCAGATGCACTGCGATTCAGGATGACAGCCTAGAGGACAGCGGTGGGGACATGCACTCCCCTGCAGGTCCACACCTCATCTGACACTTCAGTTTCCCCACTGTTGAGCGGTTATGAGCAAAGTACCTCCCAGCAGAAGGTTCTGAGGGGGGGGAAACCTAGTGATGTGGTTCTAGGGTGTAGGGGCCCGTTCCAGATACCAGACACCCACATAAAGACCTGTCAGGTGACAGGAGCACATGCCTCAATCTTTAAAGCAGTTCCTCGTTAAATATTCAGCATGGCTTCCTGACCCTATTGACTGTGCTCTACAAACAGATATGGTACAAGATGGGCTTCAAGGACACAGTGACCTCCCTCAACAGTGACACACTGGGATTCAAGGTGCAGAGGACAACTCCCCAGTAGTTCAAGAGCACAGAAAGTTCTGTTAGCATTTTTTTCACTCTGTAAACAAGACCAGCATTCCCCTATCAAAAACAAGAACAAAGGAAAAGCCCCCAGTTGGCCTTGGTTTAGGAGCCTTGGAGGCAGAAGAAATATCCATGTAGCAACTTAACCCCACAAAGTTTCCCTCCAGCCTTGCTAAAGTGAGCCTCCTATAGATCCTGGGCCTCCTGGGTGATTGCATTCCACAGAAGGTAAGAGGAGCCCAGGCATCAGCAGAGAAAAAAACAGAGTAACTTTGCATGGCTTTTCCTAGGGAGAGAGGGCGCCAAGCCTCAAGGATCCTGCTAAAATCCAGGTAGGTTTACTCCAAGAGCTTGGAGAGCATCTCCACCATGGGGAAGTCCCCTGGACAACATTCAGGCTGCGCCATACACCAAGAAGTCCCAGCAGTCTGTTGCATGGTTTAAGACCATGGGAGAGGCAGAGTGTGAAGCTCTCCTGGGCTTCATGGCCCTCCCCCAGCTCCATGATATATGTTAATGGGCTGGAGTGGAAGGGCTGCACTGGCTCAACACAGCTGCTGTAGCCCAGCAGATACAGCACTAGCTCTAAGGGGAAGGCTTTTCTCTTCAACCAGCCGCGTACATATAGACAGCCCGGAGCAGCACCAGGCTCATCTGGATCATGAACTCTAATTACGGCCTGGCAGAAAGTAGACTAACAAGGAGCCCATCGGATAGCTGTGAAGCCACCAGAGCCCAGCAGCTAGCACCACCTCAGCTCCAGGAGGGCAGCGAGGGCTTTGTTTGACCCCAGATCAGCAAAGGCTGGAAGGCTCAGCTTTGAGTTCTATAAGAGAACTGTCAGGCCAGCTGAGCTCCAGGAACAGGAAGCAGAGCAGTGTGGGCTGCTCAAGTTGGTACAGGCTGACCGGAGGGAGTAAGGATGCTAAGAGAAAACTTTCCTTGGCTTTAGGTCAATGTTCTAGGAAGAGGCCATCCATCAACTATTCCCACCCCTTCTAAAAGCTGAACCCGAAACAAAACCAGATGAGACCTGGAAAGTTCATGTGGGGAATTTTACAAAAGCCTTCCTCACAGAGATATTGCTGGGCCACAATAAGCACAAGGCTATGGATGAGCATGCCAGAGCCTCCCTCCTTGTACTAGGGCCACGTCCAGTGCCTCCTGTCCCCAAGAGCTCCAGTTAGAGTCACACTGCAAACTGGCAGACAGGTTTAAGGCTCTGGCTCAGTGGTCGAATGGGCAAGGCCTTATTTGTGAGCCTGGGCCTGGAAAACCAGGAAAAAAGGGACAAGGGAAGCCACAGTCACAGCAGCTCCTTGGAGCTTCCAGTCCAAGAGGGGCTGTTCCACATCCTGCCAGTGGAACTCTGCCCTGAGCTGGATCTATCTGCCTGGGTCCTCCCCACTGCCCCTCAGGGTACAGACCCCAAGCACCAGGGAACTGCACCCCTTCTGGAGAAGCCCCAGGCCCAGGACCTGGCAGCTATAGTGCTTCAGGGATGGCTTTACCTAGACACTGCAGAGGCTTAGTTTCCAAGTGCAGCTGAGAAAGAGGACAAGTTAGCTTTTCATGAATATTTTGAATTCAAATATAACCTAACTAAACACCACAGAGGACAAGCCACTTTGTTTGCCCTTCCATCTAACTTATTAGAAGCCCCTAAGCCTGTCCAGCCCACACCAACCGCTTCAGATGACTACAGCAGTCTGCTCTCAGAGGCCAGGAAACCCTTGGTTTTCCTAAGATTAAAAGTGAGATTATTTCACACACCTGCCTCCACTGCAAAGAAAGGATTAGGATGTGAGATGGCCAGAGTGCTTGTGTTATTGTTGTACTTCACTGTATTACTTGTGAGCTTGACGACATTCGTTAAATTTGAATAAATTGATTGTGCAGTTCCAGCAATAGGTCCTCAATCTTAAGAGATGCTGAAGACATCGGAATCTGGCCCAATTAATACTGTACTCACCTGGCAACAGGAACTCCCAGTCAAAGAGTGCACATCCAAGCCCAAGCAACTGCCCCAGAGCAGCAGAGGGGACAGCAAAACATCCAGATTCCCAGCTAGCTGTACCTTGCTCTACTCTGGAGCTCACATCCCACATGGAAGCGCTGTCCAAGGTAAACCAGAGTTGTCCTCCTTCCCAACTCTCCACCCCAAGAATATAGAATGATGGAGGGCTATACTTTATCAAACCAGAACCCTGTGGCATGAAACCCTCTTCTGAGGAAAGCAAGCTCACTGTTTGAACAGAAGACAGGCCTTCTGATAGCAGGTGGTGGTAGTGCACGCCTTTAATCCCAGCACTGAGGAGGCAAAGGCAGGTGGATCTCTGTGAGTTCAAGTCCAGCCTGCTCTACAGAGTGACTTCAGAGACAGCCAAAGCTACAC
>LOJH01024883.1:7739-18955 GCA_001685095.1 Ellobius talpinus
TCTGTAGGCTGCCATTTTGTCTTATTGACCATGTCCTTTGCTTTACAGAAACTTATCAGTTTCAGGAGGTCCCATTTATTAATTCTTCCTCTCAGTGCCTGTGCTACTGGGGTTATATTTAGGAAGTGCCCTCCTGTGCCAATGTGTTCAATTATACTTCCCACTTTCTCTTCTATGAGGTTCAGTGTGGTTGATTTTATGTTGAGGTCTTTGATCCATTTGTACTTGAGTTTTGTGCATGGCAATAAACACAGGTCTATTTTCATTCTTCTACATCTTGATATTCAGTTATGCCAGCACCAGTCTTGGAAGAAAGAAATTGAAGAAGAAGACACCAGAAAATGGAAAGATCTCCCATGATCTTGGATAAGTAGAATTAACATAGTAAAAATCTCAATCTTACCAAAAGCAATCTACAGATTCAAAGCAATGCCCAGCAAAATTCGTCACAGACCTTGAAAGAACAGTACTCAGCTTCATATGGGGGAAAAAAAGGATAGCCAAAAGGAACTTCTGGAGGCATCACAATCCCTGACTTCAAACTTTACTAACAGTACTGAAAACAGCCTGGTATTGGCATAAAAACTAACAGGAGGGCTAATGGAACAAAATCAAAGACCCGAGTATCAATCCACACACCTATGAACACCTGATTTTTGGCAAAGAAGCAAAAAATATATAAAGTGGAAGACGTCTTAAACAGAGAGATAAGCTGTTTGGAGAGAGCAGATGGCTCCCTCCTCTACAGCTTGTACTTCTTCCTGGCTTATAGCGACCTGGATACTTGAGTATGTCATTCAACAAAATCCTGGAGTGTGGGATCTTGTGTCTAAGATGGAAAAGAATATTCTCCTCCCAACACAGGTTCTAGAAACTTATCCAGATGGGCCATTTACTTGGCCTCTTAGCCATTGTTTTTTATTACTTAGCAACATTCTGTGTTGTCTTAATGAGAGTCTGAAAGAACCACCTAAAGCTGTCTTCCATCTTTCCTATGCCTGCCACGGCACGGGAGCATGCACACGCGCACATGCACACGCGCACATGCACACGCGCACATGCACACGCGCACATGCACACACACACACACACACACACACACACAAAATCATAATATTTTAATATTTAAAATGTGGCCAGGAATCAAATATATCAACAAAAAAATCTAGTAACTCAGGGCACGTGTAGCTGTGTCATGCCAATTTAAGCCATCTAATTGTATGGAAACATTAATACTAATGAAAATCGATGCAAGCTACAGCTGGAGGTATTTTAATCCCCTCGGTCTCTATCAGACTGCAGCACAGAAGCTTTTTCTGTGGGGCAGTTATTTCAACCAATCGCTTAGGACCCATTGAACGGAGCTATCCCCCAAAAAATGCTGATCTTTAGACAAATGATAAATCCGCACTGAATGTTAACTGATCAAAGAGAAACCTACAGCAAGATGAAAGAGCATGTTCATGTCACAGACCCTGAAAACTAGAAAATAATTATGAAAAGAATATTTGAAAGCAAAAGTAAAACACTTTATTTGCAGATAATAGCCAGATAATTTTTTAACCTACTGTGGTTAACAAATTTGCCAATACAGTACAATTTAGATTATTAAAATTAATATTTGATAAAGACACTGATAGGAAATATGAAGGTTTCTTGTATATATGAAAAAGTCAAGGAACAATAATGGGCAAAAGATTGTTGCCTCAAAATGACAGTTTGAAGGGAAGGGCAGTAGAAGAATGGATTTTTTTTTCTTTTCTATGTATAAATTGATTGATAACTATTTTCTCTTTTGGAAGTTAAACTTCTCTGGGCACATATATTTCAACATCTAACAAGCAAGGCATTGATTGGCTTTTGTTAGAGCCTAACAGAAGGGATAAAATACTTTTGTCACTTCTTGCTAGATTCATGAGATCCTTACAACACCAAAGGATGAGCAGGATAAAATCAAACTCTCCAGTATGTCAAGTATATGGCTTTTATGGCATGGGAGGTGTGAGATATTAAGACCCAAAGATATGAGAAAAGCTACATATCTTACACAGAGTTTGGTGAGCTGTTATTGGCCACAGACGAGGAAATTCTTAAGACCTCTTGACTCAATTGGTTCCCTATGTCCGTGCATTCTCAGAGAAAAGAATGTTTTCTTTAGTCTGGGGAGGATTCTTATCACGTGAGGGTATATGATCTATTTTAGAGAAAGATCAAATATTTCTTCTCTGGCTGTTCTAGGGGTGGGATAAGAAGGAAAGGAATGTTTTCTCAAATAACATGGTGCCATATTTGTCCTAAACCTCACTGCTATCTTTTACAAGATGTTTGTACAATGAATATGATATAATGAGAGAGTTTCTCTCCCTATAAAGGGCAGATTTGTTTAGTCCTGAAAGGTATATCTCCTTCCCACATAGCAGAGGACATTCAAACAACCTGTGATGCAAGCTCAGGATGTCCTTCCTAACCTGAAATGCTGTCAGCTCAATATGAGGGACAATCTTGCCCACTCCAACTGAGATGTTAGTCATTGCTATCATTAGAGTAGACCTCTGATGCAGGAGACTTATTTTTCTACCAGAATTCACGAAATTGTGATGAACAACTTGATGGCTTGCAAGTCTAGCGCACCAATTCTTTCCATCTCTGTTGTATACTCGCAACTCTTTTATTAATATTTTATTTGTAAAGGTGAAAGATGAGGATTCATTTATCTCAGTTTACAAAAGACTTCATATGAATATGAATATACAGTGAAGGCAAACTGCAAGCAGAGTGACTCAGATGCAGAACATTCTAAACCGATGTGCACTATTAAATATGAGTCAAAAAAGGAAGCCCTGGGGAAGTTTCTGGAAATAATCCATAATGTTTTTTAATAGAAACATTATTTTTAGTACAACTTTATGTTTTTGCAGAGCAAAATACGAGTTTTTGCAAAGATTTATTTTTATATTCTAAACATGGTTTCCCCTCCCTCTTGTCCTCCCAAATCATTCCCACTTCCCACAAACCCAACTCCATGCCTTTTTTTCTCTCTTCTTAGAAAACAAACAGGCAAAAAAAAAGAATTTAAAAAAGAAAAACAGCAGAAGAAACATAATTTTAACTGGATAATGAAGCAATTAATTTTGAAATAAAAATTAATGCTAATTATTGTGTGAAAAACATCCAAAGTAATTTACACTTCAATTTAAGAGTGTTGGTTAAAAAATTAAAATAAATAAGTGAATCAATTTTGCTAAGAAGTCTGAGAAGTTAAATGATAGAATTATTTTTTCCTAATCTATTCTTAAAATTCTTATTCATTTTATTACAAAAAAAACCTTTTTATTTCCAAAAATGGATTCTGAAAATGCTAGTACTCTGGGGAATATAGCCTCAAAAGCTAATTACATGTACAATCTGACTTAAGCGTGCAAAGATTCAAAAACATTTTCTGTAGACAATGAGGGAGTGATCAAATTGAAGAACATCTTCATAATGAAGCTCTAAGCAGATGTTAGACACCATATTGTAGAGAAACATCATTATATGGCAAACTGTTGATGACCTCGTAAGGAAAAAAATTATTAAGTGGTATGTAGAACATGATGCTAATATTTTAATATACATGAGACATATGCTAGAAGAAATGTGCTAAACCATGATTTTTCTGTTCATGGTGGAATAGTAGTTTTACATTTCTTCTCTTTGATTTTTTATGTTTTCCAGATATTCTACAATGAACATACATTGGTGCATATTACAATAATAAAACTGGGAAGAATTTCAGCCCTGCAATAAACAGAACCAGAGCTAAGGAAATGGATATGGGGAGGTAATCTAGAGATCATTCATATAGGAGAAAATTGCCAGTTATTTTATAGGATTCCTCTTTTTCTTTTTTCTTTTTTTTTGGACTGAAGGCATGGAAAGTAAAAAACAATGAAGAAGATTTGGCTAAAAGTTATCATTTTTTAAAAACTGAGAGATTCATAAAACTGAGCAGATTTCATAAATAATATTTAAACTCCTGTTTCTTTGGAGTTTTGTGGGAACATCTTCATGGATGTGTCCAGTGAGTGGGAAAGCTGGTACAAAAAAAAAGAGTGCTATTGCCAGCATATAGAGAGAAATAAAATCACCAAATTAATGATAATGCTGCAAGATAAAAAGTAAGACAGCTTAGTAACCTGGAAAGCCTCACCTGTTAACAGGTAGCCCAAGTCTCATGTGGCAAATATGGCTCAGAAACTGAACTCATTTTCAGTGTGCCATGTGCCCTATCAGCTATAGTTCATCTTCGCCATGAAGAGCTCAGGACACCAACTAATCTTAATGGTCATTGTCCACTTCATTCTAGTCAGTATGTACAGGAAGACAGAAACCAATCAGAAACGGAGGAAATACTAGGAGAAAATCGTGTCCGCAAGGAAAAGAAAGGCATGCCCAAGCAGCTTTCAGTGGCCAACAGGCTCAAACCCCAGTAAGATGAGAACAGTCAAGTCCCCTTGGTGTTTCAGAAATCATTTGCGGTGTCTGCCAAACTAATTATAACTGATATGTAGCCATTTTTTTAAATTCCTATGTCTTGTCATCTTATATTATAGTGTAGTTCATTCATTTTATTCTTGAAGAAATAATAATTTTATTAAAATAAGATGGTTAAAATAAAATAGTATTTCTGCCAAGCAACTTTGAAGAATTAGGACCATGGTGGGTGGCATCATTTTGTCCCTTTCCTCATGGTAACACATGGTAGTTACCTTCTCCTTGGATATGATGGCTGAACACGACTAATTCTCAGTCTCAGTTCAACGTAATCTCTCGGCAGGATCTAGGGTAAGAGAAAGACATTAGGAAGCTAGGTATAAGGGAAACATATGCTTCTTGTCGTCTTCATGTTTTCTTTTTTGTTTTATGACCGGGCATTTGAGAGTTCTTCATGTCCTGAAACCAGAGTACTTATGCAGATATTTGTACCAGGGCAATACAGTCTGGGGATAGGAGATTTAAGAAGAAAGTTTTCCAGCTGGTCTGGAGGCTGACATCAACACGCAGGGACTGCAGATCACCTGATGTCTCCAGACTCAAGCCTTGGTAGTGTGGTGCTGAGGAAGGCCTAGGAAGACTAAGCGCCTTGTGTTGTGTGAGCATCTCCAGCCTGAGCGAGAAGAAGGCACACTGTCCTGTGAGGGGACTTTCCAAAGCTCTAGCAACCCGTTTGGCCTCACATTTCTCTGCGCCTCTTGGGCACTGAGGTTAGAGAGCCTGCGGAGTGCAGGAAAGCAGGACCTCACAGACACACAAAAGTCCATTGTGAGATGTACCGTTTCAAGCTACAGGAGCGCATAATGCAGTCATAGAGAACTGCAGCCTAATCATAATGGAAGTGGTTACCTCACGCTGACCAACAGATGCTGTTCTTCAAAAAGTAAATTGTCCAGCTTAAAGAATTTATCTGAAAAATAACATTCGTTTATATTAAAATCAGTGGGGGAGGGGGATCCATGTTTCATGTGACCATTTATGCCTGCTCCTTGTCAAACTCCGGAAGCAGAAAGGCGATGGTCTCAGGCCTTCAAAATTGAGGGCAATTGTGAAAACAAAAATAGCAACAATAAAACAAAACAAAAATGGAAATAGGGGAGTGGGTGCAGGAATAGAAAAACTTGAGAAGTGTTCATTATTTTTATAAGACAAGACATTATAATAAATACTGGTTTTTAGTTCCTGCCTGAAACCTGATATAGTAATTTTCCCACATTACAAATGTTTTATTAATTTGGTTTTGTATTATTAATTCGACGACATCTCTGGATTTTAAATTGTGTGGAGTTCCATGAGGAACAAACCTACCTTTCGTTGTAGCCCACAATGTCCTCAGAACAGGACAAGGAATATAAGTAGTGACAACTGTCCTTGGGGCACACTGGCTCTTGGAGGATGCTGCAGAACAATCTCCCACCTTAAACTACCCTTATCCTCCCCTTGTCCTTTTGCCTGTCCATATTTCCATTCTTATTTTAAAGTACGTTTTACTTACTAAAGAAGGGCTTTGGCTTTTACTTACCTATTGATTAATGTGTGCACTTATTTTCCTTCTGATCTCCCCGATTCTCTTTTGGTGCAGGGAGTCTTCCTTGCAGACCATTTTCTGATATGTCCTTCTGAATTGTTCTATCTTTTTGTCCCTAAAAGTAACCCTTTCATTGTACTGATAAATAAAATTCCAAAGAGCTTTCTTCAAGGGTTTTTGACATTTCAGAAAATCTGTCCTATTGTAACGGGAAACCTTGGAGACTCATTGAAATAGCAAAGGCACAAGTTTCTCTTTATTATGAAAGATGTTTATGTGAGGAACAAAACCGACAAGAGAAAGTAACTGTTTCAGAATACTTGATGGGCACTTTAATCTTCTATTAATATGCAAATTTTGTTCTTTAGAACCCCAGTAAGAGATTTTTTTCTCCCTCAGTCAGGCTATTTGAAAGTAGTCCTATTCTCCCAAAGGTCCTTCTTGCATGAGTCTAAGTGAAACAGTGTTTTTATGCTAATTCCCAAGATACTCCTGTATGCATCATTTTCTTTTGAAATTATATGGAGTTTATTGAACCACATTTGTAAAACATTCCACAGTTGATTTCATCCTAAAGATTGTCTTTAATAGAACTGATTCCCCTGTTGGTCTGTGTCATAGGAGAATGTTAAAGAAAATCAGTTTTAACAACAATGGCAGAAATAAGAAAGGAGTTATTGGCAGAAGAGCAGAGTTTATGGGCAGAAAAAGGACAGTATTTGTTGAATAACTAATCTCATCAGGAATTTGAGGCTGTTAAATGACTTTGTTGGTATCATAACTATAAAGGACCATTTAAAAGCAAAACCTCAAAAAATCATCATGAAGATACAAAGCCATAGGTAGGTTTGTTTGTTTCTAGAGGCATCTAGTCACCTTCCATTTCAAATCAATACCTGCCTTTTTCAAAAGAGTCATTAAAACAACAATAAATGAAAATCCTATAACTAGCACAGTAATTAAGATGAATCACAAAATTATTTTCATATAGTCATTCCTCTCCACACATCAAATCTTTTGGGGACTCACTTTATATTTGAAAAGAATAGAATATTTGACAACATTTCTCATTCTGTTCTGATGGAGCAGAAAGTCTAGACCATCTTGTTAATACAGTGACAGTCGATAATTTAATTATTTTCCCAGAGAATCGGTACTGATTATCTATTTGATTATCCAATTGCCTCATAATAGTTAGATAAACAACTTGGATACTTTTGAGGGCATAATGCTTCCTCTGGGTTAATAGCTAGTCTTTATATTTGTACAATTATAAAAGTTGGTACTCATTCCCGCGAAAACATATTCTCCTTTCTTAGGAAATACTGATGACTTTTTTTCTAGAACAAAAAAAAACTAATCTATGATTCAGGCATAAAATTATGCCTCTTCATATCACTTTATTATTTCTTTGCTTTGGGCACCAAATGCTAGTCCTCAAACCTCTTCTTCGCCTGTGAACCTGACAGTGCCTTGTAAGCTGTGGGTATTGCCTTAATGATCAAAGTCACACTGACACGGGAGTGAAGGGGAAAAGGAAGAGGAAGAAATCACAGGCTTCTTCCCAACCCCTGTGACTTGAAAATTAAACCCCCTTTGTCTCCAGAATCATTGTTATCGATTCCACCTGCAGAAATTCTTCATGATCCAAATCTAACATGTGTTCCTGTTACGGCTCTTCCTTGGTTCTATTTTCCCCAGGTGAAATGAGTCATCTATCTGTAAGAACAGAGAGTAAAACAGGCACTCTGTCTCTTACATATGATTTCCCAGTCATTAGCATACAAATTGTAATCTTCTGTTTACATGCCTCTTTCCCCTGCTAAAAAGTCCATTTATCTGTCTTTTCTCCTTGTATCACTTTAATCCTCAAAACATAGAAAAGACCCCAGTAATTCACCTATCCGTCTCTCTCAGTATACTTGACTAACTATAAATATTTTAAAACAAAATAAAAGTGTGTGTCAGGCTAAAATTCCAAGCCTAAAAGTGTCCTCTGTTCTCCATGATCCTTCCGGACTAGGTTACTTGTAAAATCTCAAAGCTCTACTGGCTGTGTTTTAAGGAAAAGAACTCACTGCTCCTATATAAACATTAGGTAGCCTTCTACCATTCTATAGTGCTCTTATTATGCTGATTGGTGAGACAAACGTTCCCAGGAGCACTGGAGTCCTCTGCAGTTCCTTCAAAATCTGCTGGTTTAGAGCCAGAAAACTAGCCTGACAATAAAAAATCTCATTCCTTAGCAATAACAACTGTGGAGTATTGATAACCAATACTTTAAATCTCAGTGCAGATTTAACAAACAGCCCTGACTGCTTGGGACCTAGATACAGGAAAAGCATGCAGTTTTATCAAGAAACAGAAACCAATGCTAGTTGCACAAAAATTGATGGAGTAGGTTTGAGGATTGGTTTAGAAAGAATGGAGCTGATTGAGTTATTACTACATGTTTCAGCCAGTGTATTAGCGATAATAGCCATGCAGACCCGGGGGAGTTATAGATACCAGCTCAGCAGAATCTAACCATGCCACAGAAATATTTATATTTAGCATAAACTTATTTGGAAAGGCATACAGAGAAACCCCAAGATGCACTTTTGGAAAGATTGTTCCCCCACAAATGACTAAAAGAAAGTACTAACATAAATAAATAAGCCATGAGTCTTAGAACCCAGTAGCTAAAAAACCTACTAGTTATTGCCTTGATCAGGATCTAATTATTAGAACTGTATTCCCTGAGATAACTCAGAATAGATTCCATCTTATTGTGCAAAACAGCTTCACCCCTGGTTGTACAGAAATGACTCAATGAGGAATAAAGGATATGTCTAAGTGTTCACCAATAATTAATATTGTCTGTTGTCATCCTTTCTAAAGTTGAAGCCATTGGCCTCTGTCAACCTTCAGTCTTCAAAGTGAAGAAATTGTCATATTTAAATTTTTCAACCATGACTTGATGTATTCCTTAAGGATATGCTTTGATTATTCTGAGAAACTGGTGATCTAAAAGCAAATTATATTTTTCAAGGATCCTCTCGCAATATAAAAAAATCATTTTTTTTCTGTGCTAACATCACAGAACATAGAAACTGGAGAAAATGTGGACAGCTACTTCCTTTGAAGGGATGCACATTAAAGCAGAGGTTCTCAACCATTCTACCACTGCAACCCCTTAGTGCAATTCCTTGTGTTGTGGTGACCCTCAATCGTAAAATTATTTTCGTATAACTGTAATTTTGCTCCTTTTATGAATCGTACTGCAAATATCTGTGTTTTCTGGTGGTCTTAGTCGAGTCTCCAAGGGGTTACAACCCACAGGTTGAGGGCTGTTGCATTAAAGGGTAAAATATCAATGGGTAGAGTTTGAAATTCAGCATTACATGTACTGTGTGCTCTGTGAGCTCATTTCTACTGAAACTCAAGCTTAAAGGAATGATGATGGACCTGTTTTCCAGGTAAATGGGATAATTCTAGAGATAGGTTTATAAGACAAACTTTGCATGAAGCAGAACACAAACAAATACAGTCTTAAGAAGCTCTATCAGAAGAGGGAACTGATCCAAAAATGAGCTGGCATCCTATGGTGTAGCACAATGTAATTTACATGAGACTGGAGAATGTAAAACTAAGCAAAAGTTCGTTGCTAAGTCAATGCTGGTGCATAGGCCTTTAGGAGAGTTCTGTCAATGAGAAATTCTTCAGACAGTTTGCATGTTCTAACAAGCCAAACAAAGAATTCAGCTGCTGTTTGTGCTTTCCTAACATCACCAGATCAATTACTGGAATCAAAATTTCCCAGAACTTTCAAGGCAATTAGTAGGAATCCAGCGGTTATTCTCTGGAATGCTAAAGAAGTTGCTGACTTTTCTCTCTCATTTCCCGTAAGCTAAGATATTTCCAAAGAAACTTCCCCATATTTACCACCTCAGCTTAACTATAGACCTAGGTTTTTCGTGTCACCCGAAATACAGCCCACTTTTCCCTAATCTGAAATTTCTATAGATATTGGTTCCTAAAAGAAGGGTATGACACTTTTGAGATGGGATATTTGAAACCCTTTTTTTCCTTTTACCCTATTTTTCTACACATAAGCAGTTGTCACCTGGCAAGAGACCTAACTACTGGTTAAGCCTCTGAACATCAGAACCTGCCATTGGTTCACCAAAGTCACAGTTAAGATTACACAGAGCATGGAGTTAGGGAAATAAGTATCCTTCCTTCATTTCTTTTAATTATATATGTACAGTATGCATGTATGTGTGTGCACGGCATCCATGCCCAGTAATCTCGGGGCCCGAGGAGAGTGTTAGGTTCCCTGGATTGGATTTATAGAAGGTTGTGAGCTACTGTGAACATGCTGAGAATCAAGCCTGGGACCTTTGGAAGAACAGTGATCTTGAATTCACCACTGAACCGTCTCTCCAGCTCCTAAACATCTTGTTTTAATACCACTATGCAAAGTAATCTCTTGAACACACAAAATTTGTCTTAAATGCATCTGTCTCACTTGTAACAAATCCATATTAAACATAATCAAAACTAATCTATTGATTTCACCATTTTTATGTCCATGCCAAGCCTTCTCTCCTTTTCTTAAATTGTGATATCCACACAGACAGTTCAAACAAAAACTGTATCACCATTGATTCTCTCTTCATCTTCAATGTTCACTTTCAATAGGTAAGAAACTCATATCTGAAATCTATTTTTAAATCTTTAGAATCTCTTCATATGATTTACACTATTATTACAATAGATTCCTAAACTCTCTGTCCTTGCAACCTTCCAATATGTACTTTTGTCTACTCTAGTTCATGATTCAGAATGCAAATTTTCTCATTTTACTGAGCTTTTGAAGACTCTTATCTTAAACCTTTCTCATTGAGCCTAGAATGAAATCAAAATATTTTTTATCAGTGTAACTCAATGTGAGTCTGAGGAGCTGGTGATGACTTGGGACAGAAGAAAAGCAAGTTAAGAGTAAGCCTTTAGAAATGTTTAGAATAATTGGCCAGAACCACACCTTCTGTCTGTGACCAGTGAACTAGTATTATGTAGTGATAGGGGAGAGCAGGCCTGCTTTTGTCCCACCCGGCTTCCTCACGGCTAGCTTTACACCCGAAATAACAACACACAAATTGTATTCCTTTAA
>LOJH01024884.1:1150-12141 GCA_001685095.1 Ellobius talpinus
TGAGACAGGGTTTCTCTGTAGCTTTGGAGCCTGTCCTGGAACTTGCTTTATAGATCAGGCTGGCCTCAAACTCACAGAGATCCGCCTGCCTCTTCCTCCCAACTGTTGGGATTAAAGGCATGTACCACCACCGCCTGGCTTGTTTTATTTTTTAATTGAAATGAATTTAGTTTTGGGATTAGGACAGAATTTCTGACATTCTGAAATATCCTTAAACATACATATGTAATTTTGTACTATGTGCTTATGTAATATGGTGTTCTTGATAATTATAAAAAAAATCACCTCTGAAAAATGTGGAAGATGCAGGATGTTGAGATGCTCAACAGGTAAAGGTGCCTACCACCAAGCCTGACAATCTAAGCTTGAGTACCAGAACCTATTTAGTGGAAGGAGAGAAATGATTCCTGCAAGTTGTCTTCTGACCTCCACACATGTGTCATTGCACACAAGGGCTTACACACACACACACACACACACAGAAAGCAGTATTGAAAATGCTTTGTTCTACATTCTTAAATATTCAGCCGAGATTAATTCTTTATGTAAAAATGAACCAGCACATCCATATCAGTGTGAAAATTTGTTTTCATATTTTAAAAATGGTGAAATTCTATGTATACAAATAATTGATTTAAAATAAATTTATGATTTAATTATTCCTTATTAACCTTTTCCTCTGAAAACCCCTTTATGCAACCCCAATGTATAGATAAATAAATTAGGTACACAAATCAAATCTTTGTAACCCAGGCTGGCCCAAGCTCACAGAGGAACACATCTTGATCCTCCTGCTTCCACTTCCCTAATCACAGCTTGTGCTAGCTCTCAGGCCAGGTTTGTGCATACCAGGAATCAAACGCAGGGCTTTGTGAATGCCAGGCAAGTACTCCTCCAACTGAGCTACATCCCCAGTATGCTTCCTTTTTCAATTTATTTTTTAAAAAATTGTGTGTATATGTATTATGAGTGTTTGTGGACTGTGTGAGCACAGGTACCTGGGGAGAACAATCGGGGGGTGGGTGGGATAGATCCCCTAGAACTGCAGTTACAGGTAATAGTGATCTGCCATGTGGGTGCTGGGAAACAAACCCAGATCCTCTGCAAGAGCAGCAAGTGCTCTTAACTGCTGAGCCATCTGTCACCTCTTTTTTCAATTAAAAATATTGTTTGTTTGTTTATTCTTTTTTGAGACAGAGTCTTATATAGTCCAGGGCGGTCTCAAAATTCACTGTCTAGCAAGGATGATCTTGAATCTCTGATTCTCTTTGTCACACCTCCCAAGTGTTGGGATTACAGGCGTGTGCCACCACACCTGGCCATCCACTTTTTTAAAAAATTGGTTCAATCTAAAATCGACTTGTTTCATATCGTGTAAATTAGCTGAAAGGTCAGGGTACTACATTTGCACTGTTCAGTTAAAACTGAGAATCATCACACCATTCCTATTTCACGCTGCCATCAGAAAATTAAGGCCCCTTGAGTCTCACAGACTTTCCCTAACTGTCAAATTCAAAACCAAGTGTGCCTCCGCCCAGACACCTAAACTGTAGTGGCCCAGCCCCTCCGGAGCTAGTCCGCGCTGTGCACACTGGGAGTTGTAGTTCGCCTCTCTCCCTGCGAGCAGGGTCTCGGTCACAGGAGGGCCTCCAGCGGCAAGCACGTTTGGTGGCGCCGGGTGTGCACAGAAGGCAGAAGCGTCTCCTAGCAACGGGGGAGCTGCGACGTCATGGTGGCGGGTTCTCAGCGCTGAGGCCAGGTGGAACCGTCAGTGCACCTTCCAGCCGCTGTGTACGACGTCTTCCTCCGCCTTGCGCTGTCGTTCCTGCCCCGGCTGGTCCCGAGCTACCTCCCGGGAGTCTTCGCCGCAGCGGCCTGCCGGCCTCGGCCTTGGCCGCGGTGGGACGATGCTAGAGTCTATTCGCGTGACGGGTGAGTGCAGACAGGGCCCTCCAGGGTGGCGAAGCTGCGGCGGGTGGAGACCTTTGGGGTCTGGACTCGGAGAACCAGGACGCAGCAGTCGCGCGTGTATGCGGCGCGGCACCCCATTCCTGCAGAATGAAGGGAACACTCCCTTTCCTGTTGTCAGTTAACTAGCCACAGGCACGAGCTGTGCAAGCTAGAGAGTGTAGTCTAGAGTACAGCCTTATTTCGGAGCATTTAGGTGTGTAGTGAGGTGTTATATTTTCTAGAATACTAAAAAAAAGTCAGCTAAGGAAACATCTCCACATTTCAGTTTACGTTGTGTATGCTTTGTATGCTTTTATTCTTAAACATCTTGAATTGATGTTATTAATAAGAATAGGTGTTTAGATTCAAGGTTGGAAAGTTTACTTGTCTTTCACTTTTAAGTTGCTTTGCATATTAGCAATATTTAAATCTTTGATAATATTATACAGTTCCTGGGCCATTTCCCTTGAGTTTGATTCTGCATGAAAACATTTCTTCAGGATAGGTACCAAAACAAGAGAGCTAAGGGAAATAACTATTTCCCAAACTAGAGTCAAAAATAAACCTAGAACTTTTAGCTTCAGGCTATTGGAGTACCCAGTAGGCCAGTTTTCTGAGTTAGCTGATTCTTGAGGCAGGGTCTGTCTATGTTACCCAGACTGGCTTTGAATTTATAATCCTTCTGCTCCAATCTCCCAAGGGCTGAGATTATGGATATCACTGGCTAAGATTTTTTTTAAGTTAGCATGCAAAGTAATAGGTTTCATTATGGTACTTTGAAACTCAGGTATGTATGTTGCAGCAATATTTTTAAAATGGAAAAACTAAGTTAATTTTCATTGAAAATATATCTGATCTTAATTTTTTATGCTATGTGCAGAAGTGATTTTTGCGCAGTTCTGATAACCTACGGTTTACCCCGTTGTTATGTTGACAGGAAACTTACAGTTATAAAAGCCAAGATCTTAGAGGCCACTTTAATAGGCATTAGGCTTTTTGAAATTGTGATTTGATGTAGATATTACTCTTTCTTCTTAGAATAGAACATCAGAGACAGAGGCAGGCCGGTTTCCACAAGTTTGAAGTCAGCCCCGCCTATAATAACAAGTTCCAGGCCAGGCAATGATACCCTGTCTCCAAAAACAAACAAAAAAACAAAACAACACAATGTCCAAAGCTGCTTGAAAAGAGCAATTCTGGCAGAAGGGGACAAATGTAAGCAAGTTTCAGTGACTGAGTGCATGAGGATTATCATAGTAAGTCTGATAGCCTGCATTTTTACCGTGAACTAGGTTTATAGCAAGACACAGCAGAAAGAAGTACATAGTTTTGTATACTAAAAAATTAATTAAAAATACCAGTCCTTTTTATGATATAGAGCAAGACTTCTCAACTTCAGCACTCTAATACTGGAGAAGTTAATTCTTTATTGTGAGTGACTGTTTTCTCACACGGAGAGAATTGTGACAACCAAAAATGCCCTGTGGGTGGCAAAATATTCCTTTCCCTGTCATCTAGTTAAAAACATTGCCTTGAGGAAAATAGATCCTGTCATCCATGTGAGTCACTGGGTTTAGAAATTGCACTGATTAAAATAATTTCTCCCAAACCTAGTCATTATAATGAGAATACGATTAAAATATTAGTAGAGTATATGATTAATATAGTGTATGATTTAAGGATAATGTTAGAAAGTAGATATTTTGACAGTCTGCAGTACAGAGAAGATTGCCTGAGTATGTAGAGTCAGTTTGAGGATGGATTGATTTTTTAAACAAGACCCACTTTTGTTGGATCAGTTCTTTCCCCATAGTTTAGTGGGGTACAAGCACTGCTCCAAGTTGGTCTAGCATATACTGATGTAGGTAATTTAGTGGGGTACAAGCACTGCTCCAAGTTGGTCTAGCATATATTGATGTAGGTAATTTAGTGGGGTACAAGCACTGCTCCAAGTTGGTCTAGCATATACTGATGTAGGTAATTTGGTAGAGAAATACTATCCATTAGAAGACTTTAGTCTCCAGAATTTTTAAACATTCACTTTTGTTACAGAGGGGTTTCATCATCATCATCATTATTATTTTAGACAGACTCTACTGTAGTCTAGGTTTTTGACTGAAATGTCAATCAATCAATGAACGGGACAACTGAACTGTAAAACACACCCTGGACTATCCCGACCTTCCCTTACTCTGCATGTCTCAGGTGCTCATTATTCCCATTAACAGAACAACTTGATTGTGGTAAGGGTATTGATGAAAATGCATTCCTTTTTTAGCTCCGCAGTAGCCTGGTGGCATCGGCCTGTAATCCCAGCTACTTGGGAAGATGAGGCAGAAAGATGGCGAGTTCAAGGTCTTACTGGGAAATTTATTGAGAGCCTATCCTAAAATAAACATAAAGGAGCTGGGGAGCTGGGGATATGGCTCAGCTGAGAGAATGCTTGCCTAGCATGGAAGAAGCCCTAGTTCTACTGCCAAGCACCATATAAACTGGGCATAGTAGTACACACTTATGACCGTGGCACTCGGGAGGTAGGAGGATCAGAAGTTCAAACAGAAAAAAAAGCTATAAATATAAAAGTGGAATTTTCATTTCAAAACTGAAGTGCAGTTTTTTTGTGAGATCATTTTATACGATGCCCACTTTTGACCTAGTCACACTGTGCTATAAGCAAGGCATCCCAGTGACACTGCTGACTGGAGGGTAAGATGACCCAAGGCCCTGTGGAAGCAATGGGAAAATGGCATTGAGGCAGAAACGTTTCCTTACCTTCTTCCCCCACCCCCAGTCTCCCTTGCTCCTTTCTCTTTCTCTCCTGCTTTTTTCTGCATAGCCCAAAGTGGCTCCTGGCCTTGTCTCCTGAGTGCTGCGATGACCGTTAGCAACACCAGACCTAGCTCACCTCTTATAACCTTTTGTTCTTCTGTTTCCTTTTAGGCACACTACCTCACTTTGTAGCCATGACTGGTACAGGACTCAAAGGGATCCTGTCTCCAGGATCTCGTGAGGAACCACACCAGCTGTTTCATTGGCTTATATCTTCCTGGGATAATCTTTTCCATTAAGACTCCAACAACCAGCTAAACGGTGGGAGGCACCTGTAACCTCAGGATTTGGAAGATCAGGGGTTCATGGTTATCCTTAGCTATACAGTGAGTTTGAGGTTAGCCTTGGGATATGTGAGATGCTGTCTCAAAAGCAAAAACAAAACCCACAGTGTCTTGGCATGGTGACTCACACCTGCAACCCCAGTATGTGGTGTGGCATTTCAGTACCCCCTCTTTTTTTTGCTTTCAGTTTCTGTTTGGAGACAGGGTCTCAGTTTGCAGCCCTGACTGTTCTGGAACTTTCTAGTAGACCAGCTAGCCTCACAATCAAGAGATCACCTATCGTAGACTTCAGACTGCTGGATTTAAAGTGATTTGCCACAATGCCTGGTTTTCTTTCAGCTTTTAGAGACAGTCTTACTATATAACCCATGACGGCCTTACATTTGAGCTTCTCCTGCTTCTGTCCCCAAGTGCTAGGGTTACAGTTAAGAACCACCATACTTAACATCTACTTCATAGTTCTGGTTGAGACTGCTTTAGTGTTACCTTATTAATAACAATCCTCAAGCATTTGGTTTTTTCTCTTTACACTAGTGTGTGTGTGTGCGCGTGCACGTGCACACGTGTGTGTAAGGGGGTTGGGGAGATAAGCATGCAGCAGCATATATATGAAGGTCAGTTGTGGGGATGAGCATGCAGCAGTGTACATGTGGAGGTCAGCATGATTTATAAGATTTGGTTCTCTCCTCCGCTGTAAGTTCTAGATGGAATTCAGGTTGTCAGATTTGACAACACCTTTACCCACTGAGCCATCTCACCTACCCTAATAAGCGTCTTCTACTGAGACTTACTTTCTGTCGTTCTACAGTGAGAAGTCTGCAAAGCCCTACAGAAGCCCTGATGGCGGTGGTGGTAGTGAAGGAGAGCACTGACCGTAACTTAACAACAGAGACAAATTTCTCCCCAGCTTTAGGAGAAAACTGTCCACAGCTATGCAGTCCAAGTCAGATCCTTCCCTACATCCTCATCTCCTGCATCCCACTCAGTCTCCCCACTCCTGTCATGTCAGTCTCTCAACTCGCCATTTTCTCCCTAGACACCTCTTCTCTCGGGGTGTTTGCTTAGTAGCTACTTATTCTTCATTTCGAAGAGCACTTTGTAAGGGCATTTCACTGCATACCAAACTCTCCTAGCACCCTGAAGTCACCTCCTTGAAGCGACTGCCATCGTTGCAGTCTCATAGTTGTTGTATTGATGGCCTTCCCCAGCAACACCGTGAACTCTCCTGTAGTGCAGAACTGCTGACGGGGTTTGTTCACCTCCTGCTTCCTCCTGCTTAGGAAAGGTAGCCTAGGGAGGGAGATACCAAGAAGAAAGAAAGAGGAGAGAATTGTTTGCTTGGACCTTGGTTACTATTCTTTCTTTGTGCGGGGCAGAGGGAGTGTTGCTTTTAGATAGGTTCTCATTCTAGCCCAGATTGGAACCCACTGTGTAACCTGGGCTGGCCTCCTTTCTTAGCACCCTCTAAGTGCTGGGATTACAAGCATAAGCCACAGAAGCCTAGACTACTTTTGCTGCTTCTGAACTAAATATAAATGTAACCATGCACTCCCTTGATCTGGCTTCCTTTATCCTGCTTTCTCTGATGTTCCTCAGCGCTGTCACTTATAACCTCAGTTTAATTTTCATGCAGACTACTCCAGTATTCTGATAAGTTAATACTATTGATAGACACCATTTGAGCTTAAGTGATGAAATACTCGATAACATTAGAGTGTTTATCTTTGGACATTATGAAGTTTTTGTTTTGTTCTGTTTTACACTCCTATTTGCAGCTGCGCTTCCTATTACAACATTAACCCAAGTTGACAGTTTTTTTAAAATATTTATTATGTATACAATATTCTGTCTACATGTATGCCTGAAGCCCAGAAGAGGGCTCCAGACCTCATTACAGATGGTTGTGAGCCACCGGTTGCTGGGAATTGAACTCAGGACCTTTGGAAGAGCAGGCAATGCTCTTAACCGCTGAGCCATCTCTCCAGCCCGACAGGTTTTATAACTATTAATGAATCCTATGAAATCTTCATTTGGCTGGGAGTATAACTTAGTGACAGAACCACTATGTAGAATATTTAGGACCATAGGTTCAAAACCCAGAACTGTACTCAGAGGCAGATCTCTGAGTTCTAGGCCAGCCTGTTCTACAAAAGAGTTCCAGGCTAGCCAGGGTGACATGGTGAGATCTTGCACAAAGAAAAGGGATGGGGAGTGGAGAGACAGCTCAGCAGTTAAGAGTGCTTTTTGCTTTTAGAGGACCAGCGTTCAGTACCTCTGTGCCCACCACACCAGTCACTCAAACTCCTAGAGATGCGACCGTCTCTTCTAGCGTCTGAGGGTACCTGTACACAAGTGGCATATATTCGCTCAAACAGACAGAAAGACACGTTAAAAACAAAACAACAAAATGCTGAGCCAAAAACAGGAAGATAGACCCAGAACAGAAAAACAAAAAGTGCCATTTTTGTAGGCCAAAGTTGTTGACTCGGTGTTTTTCCACCTGGTGTTGCTTTCCTTGGTCTGTCTTCCAGCAAGGATCTTGTAAAATTCTGCTGAAACCTAACCATTCCCAATAGGGGAGCACTTGTTTATTGAGCAGTGGCCCTTCTCCCCCGTACTATTAGATAAGGAACAAGAGCCCCTGATGAGTTTAATGATTAGGCTGATATTACAGAGAGTCATTGAAAGAGCTGGGGATGAAGCCAGGAGTCCAAGTGTCTTTTCTCGTGTTCTAGATACATCGGAAGCTTCCGTCATGTTGGGAAATTCAGTATATTTACCGGAGTGCTAATGCTGAGAAGGGATTCTAATGCAGCAATACTATTGATATTTTAAAATGGTCAACTATTCTAGCCTGGTTGTGATAATGGGATGTGTATATATTGTAGGTGTTGTACTCGACCCTCCCCATCCTCTCACCCCTCTCTCACGCCCATGCTGTCCTCCTTCCAGGACGTCCCCTTCACTTCATGCTTTGTTGGCCTGTGGAGGGACAGTTTCAGGAATATGAGCAATTTACCAGTGACCTATAATGAAAATTTCTCTCCCTCCTCCAGCAGCCATTGCTGGCTTGATCTTATATAGGTCTTGTGTAGGCAGCCAGAGCTGCTTGGAGTTCATGGGTGCAGCAGCCCTCCTGTGTCCAGAAGACCCTACTTCACAGCAATCCACCCTAATTTCTGTCTCTTACAACCCTTTCACCTTCTTTTCTGCTGTGTTCCCTGAGTCCTGGAAGTAGGGGGGCTGATACAGATGTCATGTTGAGCTGACCATTCCACGGTCATGTGTACGTAAGTCTCTGATAGACAATGTCTACTGCAATGAGGGCCAAGAGCTGTCCTGATCTATGGGATAAGGACAAGATTTATTAGGCAGTAAGATGCTATGGCCATTTAGCAAAATAACAGTAGTAGGTTCTTCCCAAGGGCATTTGACCTCCTCAGCCATAGGTTTGTGGCCAGCTTTGCAGTCACTCCAGGTTTTTAATGAAAGATCTGTGATTGGCTGAAGTGCTCTGGAGGTAGGGGACAACTTTGGGAACTGTTCTGTCTCTTGACCATGTGGGTTCCAGGAATCCAACTCAGGTTGACAGGGTTGATGGCAAATGCCTTTACCCATGGCACATCTTGATGTCCCTTATAATTTTTGTTTGTTCTTTGAAACACAGATTCTTGCTCTGTAGCTCTGGCTCACTTCTGACTATGACAATACTTCTGCCTCAGCCTCCCAAGTACTAGGATTAGATGTGTGAGCCACTAACAACGTAGGCTCAGTACTGTTTAATACAGCTGAACTAGGGTTAGTGTGACTGGGAAATAAAACTGTATACCTTAGATGAGTTTCCTGCAGGACTGCTATGTGGCCCACTTGGCTGGATGCTGTGAGCTATCCAGCATTTGGCAGGACTGGCCTAACCATACGTTCTGGAAGACTCTAGAACAGACGGAAGGAGGCCTCCAGTAGAGCATTACCAAGTGAACTGAAATGCCAGGATGCCTGGGGAGAGGAGTTCTGTCAGGCACCCCTCTGTTACTTCCTACTCCTCCATAAAAATTTCTGTAGTTTTGTTTTTGCAAGCAGTATTGTTGTTTTTAATAGAACATCTTTTATTCTTTGCAGTTCCATACATGTTAACAATCACAGGCACTTGATTATATGCACTTCCAGCTTCTCCCTCCTGCTCCTCAGGCAATCCTGAAAGCAGTGGGGCTAAATAAAGACATTTTCATATAGGGCTAAACACAAGGGTAAGAGAGGCACTCAGAAGGAAGCAAAAACATATCTAAGAAAGCATTGGTATGGCTTCTCAAAGCAGAATCAAGGGAAGTAAGACCTACCCAAGTGTGGGTGTGGACACCTCAAGGGAGAGGTGAGTTTTTTGTAACCCAAGCTTGTCTCAAATACTGTGTAGTTTAAGATAACCTTGAACTAATGATCTCCTTCCCAAGTGTGCTGCAACGTTGTTACATGCTGCTGGGGCACTGAATCCAGAGCTTCATCCTTGCTAGGTAAAGTAGGCTACATCTTCAGGCTCAGGGATTTTTAAAAAAGTACTCTGGAGTATAGTAATTCACTGTGTGGTCCTGGCTGGCCTGGAACTCACTATATAGACTAGGCTGGTCTTCAGTTTATAGAGATCTACCTGCTTCTGCTTGTATTAAAGGTGTGTGCCACCATACCCAGCCTTTTGAAACTGGAAAAAAATGTTAATTTGGAGGTCTGTAGTACTTTATGACTAAGTAAAATAAACCAATGAAATAACCTGGGTCTTAAGATGATGTACTTTAAAATTTCCGAATCTAATCTCAGCACTGGGGAACTGAGAATGCTGGCCTGGCCTGCAAATGAGTTCCAGGCAAGTCTGGCTTCCACAGAGTGAGACCCTGTCTCAAAAAATAAAGTAATAGAAATCAGCACAACATACAGGCAGAAAACTATAAAAATGGGAATTCTTCAGAGTAATTTTTATTAATTGGTTTTAGAATGGCTTAGCTTACTTTGATCCATGAGGATCAGACGGGAAAAAGAACTTGGTTACATCCCTTTCTGTTCCAGGGTGCTCTTGATCCTACCCTGCTCCCCCAGTCTTCCAATCCCCAAGTTACCCTGTCCTCTCTTTTCCTTTCATGTCCATCTCCTTGCCTTCCGTTGTGACCTCTTATGTCCTGAACTTGTGTCCTTTTAGGGAAAGTGACGTTTGTAGCACTGTCTGTGTCCTGGTGCACTGTAGCTCATTTGCCTTGCCAGGCCAGTTTTGATTATCCTGGGAAACTGTTACCAACCAGTATGTGATGAAAATGTTATTTGTCCTTTTACTTTTGGCTGATTGAATCTTTAACATCTTAAATTACTCCTTTGTCCAATCTACAATATGACCCCATAAAACCTGCTACATATAATTTATGTCTGTGAGCATTTTGTTTGCATGTATGTCTGTGTACCATGTGCATGCCTGGTGCCCTAGGAGAACAGAAGAAGGCATTGGATCCCCTGAGACTGGAGTTATAGACCGTTGTAAGCTTCCATGTGGGTGTTGGGAATCAAGTCCAGGTCCTCTGGAAGACCAGCCAGTGCTCCTAACCACTGAGCCATCCATCCTTTCAGCCCCTCCACCTCTAAACATTTGTATATAGTTACATTTGGCTCTTACAAATCCATACTTTTACATTATCCTTTAGACACTAGAATTAAACTTTTACATTGTCTAAGAAATTTTATTTTGTTTTTGTTGTTTGTTTGAGTCGGGGTCTCACATGATGCAAACTGACCAAAGTGACCTGATCCTCTTGCCTTTACCTCCCCAGTCAGTACTGTGTAACACGAAGAGCTGACTTGTTGGGGTTTCTGTCCCGCCCAGTACCCCACAGCCAGCATGCTCCAAAGAAAATCACACAGAGGTCTCCATAAGTTATAAAACTGATTGGCCCA
>LOJH01024885.1:0-18955 GCA_001685095.1 Ellobius talpinus
GGGGGGGAATAGGGGGAGGAGGGAAATGGGAAGAGGGGAGGAGGGGGATATTTTTAATAATAATAATAAAGATATTGAAAAAAATCAATAAATAATATGGAAAGGAATTAAAATTATTTATTCCAAGTGCAACCTGTTCACTTTGAGGGCCTCTTCTGCTGCACTATATTTTATGCATTGTCATGTTAAGATGACTCTTTGTGATATAATTTTGGTTTCTAAGGTTTGTTCTGAAAATCATAGGATAGGCCATCCTATGGTTACAAATTAGCTGTGGACCTCCCCATTATAGAACATTACAAATTGGCTCTGGCTCTGTGCAGGAGACTGTGTAGTGCTTTGTTCTTCCTGGATCATGCCTAACAGTCACTGAAACCTAGGCAGCTTAAGCTTCATCATATTTCCTTTTACCTCCAAGATCTCTCACCCCAATATCAGACTGCCTTCCTCACCATCCCCTTTTTCCTTCCCAGTCTAATTAGTAGATTGGTGCAAAGGTAGCCTTAGAAAGGACAGGCTTTCCCTGTGCACACATTCTTTGCTACAGGCCAGCCATTTGGGCTTTCACTGACTTCAGAGAGCCCCTGAGTGCTTTGTCCTTTGTGCATCAGGAGCTTAATTACTTAATACTAAACAGGAGTCTCTGAAAAGTGCAAAGTTAGCTCTTCTCCTTAATAGTATAACTTAGGGTAGTCTGGAAGCATTACAGGCATTGTAAAAAGCTGCCAAAGGCAAATCTGTGAAGCTAGAGAAATTTGTTTGGAATGTTTCAAATGTAAAGTGTCCTTTCATTGTATAGCTTGTGGTAAACCACTATGGATCCTCCAGATACCTCCTCTCCCTGTTTTTCCCCTTCCTGTGCGTCTGTGTCCGGTCCTTTCCTAGGGATTCCTTTATAGCAGAGAATATGCTCTATTTCCATTTCTGGGAGGTGGTGTTCAGGTGGTCTGGTAAAACGAGTTTGTACTATTACCAGCAATCACTTAAGAAATGTGTAAGTCAAGGCATGGCATTCTTCTAAATTTTTTATTTATTGATTCTTAGTAATTTTGTGAAATTGGTAATTTTTCTATTCCTTATATAGGTGAAGAATCCAAAGGTTGGAGAAGTTAAGTGACTTGGGCTATAGTTCCAGTGAACAGTATATATGAAATAATTGTTTTACTGCATTTATTTATTTGTATATTTGCGTGTGTATGTGCTAGCACACACATGCACATGTGCATATGTATGTGGGCATGTGTTTGAAAAACCTGAATGTGGAGCTTAGAAGACAACTTTAATAGTCGGTTTTCTCTTTCTACCATGTGGCTGTGCAAGATAAGACTGAACAGAGATTTGAATCCAGGATCACTCACCCTGGAACCCATGTTCTACAGATAACTCAACTGCAACGACAGCTGTATCTTTCAATGGCTCATTGTAGGCTGGTGACTGTGACATGCTTACATAATTTCCTAACCTTTATTTCAGAATATCAAGTCTTATATATGTTGAGCACCTTTTGCAAACTAGATGGTATTTTCATCTTAGCAGTAACATTTAATATTCTAAGTTTTAGGAGTGAGTAACATAGATATCATGAAATTATTAAGAAACAATTAAGTGTAAAATTACATGATATCAACTGCAAGTACCCTAGCAACTTGGAAGATACAGTTTTGTTGTGGCTGGATAGTTGTAGATGAACGAGAGAAGGAATTTCATGTTTGGGGTGCAGTACTGCAAAGGATGGAATTATGAAGATGGGGAGGAAACACCTGCTGGTGTTTTTCAAGTGATTTTTCAAGTCTTTATGTAATTAAAGTTCCAAATCTTATGAACATAGCCCTTCTTGGTCTATTGACCAAAGAAAATTTCTAGCAAGCCAGACATGTTGTTCTGTAATATGAGCTAGCATTTGCAATGGCATAGTTCTACTACGTCTATGAGAATCTTTTCATTTCCTATCTAAAACAGACTTGACACTTGAGCCACTCTTTTCCTCTGCTTATGGATGGAGAAATAGAAGCTCAGATAGGTTAAGAAACTTGCCAAAGGCGGCATACCTTTGAACAAACATAGCTGTTTGGTGAGTAGAAGTAGTCTGGTTCCAAAGAATGTGATGTTAAACATGAGGTTATTCCTCTCTGTTGGACTAATTTCCCACTATTTGGTTCCTGTGATCTTTCTTTAGATCCTCCTCTAATTTGTTAAGCCAAACCGCATCATTTTTTGAGGACCACTTTGGCTGTGTCTATGGCCTACACCAAAAGTTGATCAAATTGTTTGTTTGGGCTTGAAAGCCTTCACTAATCTTGAAATATTCAACACAAAAGGTCAAAACTCATTGAAAACACATCTTTCTTCATACAGTCTAGAAGAGGGTTTAATAGTTCAGCCTGTGGTTACACAGGACCTTTAGCTTTTCCTTTAGTCAAAGATCTTGGTAGAAAGTCTAAAATTTCCTACCTCTGTATCGATTTCAGACCATCTTTCCAATACGTAGTATCTAGGCCCAGGGAAATGGATACTTAGGCTCTTAAAACTTTTATAAATATTTCTTTCATGTATTTCCCTCCCATAAACTTCTAAAATTGTTCCATGGTTGAAGTTAATTATATGAGCCAAACTAGACTAGAAAGCTACTCCATGTTTCTTAATGATACACACAACCATATTAGTGTAGTCAGTCTTTACAGGAAAGATACAACATGTGACAATTCTCATATTGACTCATAGCTAGCAAAACTCCTCTTGCTTTCAAGTGTACCTTTGTTCTTAGAAGTTCCAATTCTAAGAAACACCAGCACCCCACCCATTCAAAAAAAACAATCTCACTTTGCTTTTTTTCTAGAAATAGGGCTTACTTAGTAGGATGGAGGTGACTCTTGTAGTTCTTGTGCTACAGAACAGCATGATGAGAGTGATGGATGCCACAGTAGGTTGATGTGGTCATAGTTTACCCAGTCTTAACACAGAATTTCTTGCTGCATGCTACCATTCCCTTGCTACTTTTCTTCCCCAAAAATTGTAGACTCCTTGTAGCATGCTTACTTATCTCTACTTGCAGTGGTAGTGAAGAGCTTTCTGAGCTCCTGGAAGCAGGGAGAGCAAATCATGATATTAGAAGCTAGACGTGTTAACATGGTGGTAAATTCAACATGTAAATTTGAAGCCAGGGAAACATTATCCTTATAATAGATGCTGCAAGAAGAGCAAAGGTAATTTAAGATAGAAGATTTGTGGAGAGATGAAAGTCAATTACACAAATCTTTTCAACTTCATGTTTATTGACATCACATCGGTACCTTGAAATTTGCCATAGTAGGAATATTAAGATCATGGAAAGTGACAGAATTTAGAAATCATTGTTCTCCTGTATTCTTCCTCAGTGCATCTATTAATAAGCACTTGGCAGCCTATCAATGAATGTAGAATCCATGAGTATGGATTTCAAATATGATGGAGGTAGAACATAGTGGGGTAGTTATGTGCTTGGAGAAGAGGTAAAAGGTTGGTAGTAGAGGAATGTACTGAGCAAAGACTGAGAAAGAGAAAAATTTATGGCATAGTCACAATCTGTGATCTTTCTAATTGACAATAGAAGCTGGAATGAGATGTAATAAGTAGAAGAACAAGGAAGAGGCAGCGTCATAGTAACTTGTATCACTTATGCCTTATGCTGTTTGCCTCCCTGGCAAGTGTATCAAAATAGGAAAAATTAGGTTTGAGTGGATGAATCAGAGAGACTCCAGGGAGCCTACAGATTCAAGATTTGTGTCCTTCTAAGGCTTTCGCTATGCCTTATATGCTGAGTTTGTTAGGGTCTAGGAAGACAATATTCAGAGCAAATAATCTGATGCCACCTAAAACTAATTGTTTAAAGACCCTAAATTTCACATTATTGCTCTTTAACTCATAAGGATTCCAGCTGCTATAGTGGTTTAAAGCAGTCTTAGCTGAGAAATAGAACTGGAATTCTCCCTAAACAAAGAACAGTCTGTTAGCTAATCTTATTTATTAGAAATACTTTCACTTCACTTGCCACAGTTGTCTACTTGTGTTGAGGAGAGGCATATTAGGCCTCTATTGAGGACCTTGACCCTCTTCTGTGGGATTCTGAAGCTCATGAAAAGCCTGTCAACTTTGTAGTTTGAATCTTTCCAGTCCATCTCCTGGCTCAGGAGTTCCCTTTGATTTCTTCCCAACACTAGCTCCATGTAAGGTGCATAAGACCCAAATTTATAGATCTTTCATTTGCCAGCCGTGTTCTATACTCAAACGCAGGAATTTCAGGTAAAGCCATATTAAGGGTCATCAAGGCCTCTGAGCTTTTAGGGAAGTGCTCTTGCTAGTGAGGCTTATCAAAAACTTTGGTGTCTTCTTACAGTGTTCTGTTCTTCAAATGCCACTCTGTGTCCAGTTCCTGAATTTACTGAGCTATCTTGGAGATTGGTGAGGCTAATCTGTCTACCACATCTATCCTTCTTGGCTCTAGCCAATTGAGATATGTGATGTTCTTTGCTGTGGAGGACTAATTAGATCTTCTGTGGCTTAGAACCATTCTTTCTATGCTGTCACTCCCTGCCTACCCCAGTCTCACCTTTCCTCGTCCTGGCTCTGAGTAAGAGGAATTCCTTGTTTTTAGCAGAGAAGAAAGTCTGGAATTCAAGAAACATGTGAGAAAAGAGCTACCTCCAAATGAAAGGTACTACAGAATCTTCTTGGTATGGCTAACTACAATTTCCTATAGTAGCCCCCTAAGACGCATTCTTGAAAGCACACAGACAAGGTGCACGAATGCCCTGTCTTAGTCTACCTTGTGATCCTCTAACAAGATACTACAGATATAGCAACTGATAAAGAACAGACATTTTCTTCTTCACAGTTCTAAGGGTTTAGAAGTTCAACATCACTGATGAGTGCTTCCCTGCCTTGTCTTAGCATGGAAGGGGGCAAAGGGACAAGCTAGCATATATGCATGAGAAGACACATAGGAAACACTTTAAATGAGACAGTTCTTGTAATAACTCATGGGAGCCGAGTTAACTCACTCCTTATCAAGGAATGTTGTTGGATCGTGGACTGACTTTGGAGGGTCACTTTCAAACTATAGCATACCCCTAAAAAGCCAGCCATCTTGGAGGGAATCATGGGAATTAACACGTGATTTGTGAGATGTCAAGATGATGGAAGCTTTTGGTGTGTGATAAAAATCTGGAAGAAGCTTAGTTGGAGATCTGGGATTGTTCCACCTCTCCAGTGGCTTTTGGCCTTTAGAAAGATGGTCTCTAGTGCAGCTTGGAATTTCCCAGATTACACAAGACTGAATAAAATTCCTTACACATCTCTCTAATTTCACTTTCTTAGATTCTGTCTGCATAAAACTGCCTTTTAATTGTTCAAAGTGTCCACTTCTGTTTGTACTGTGGTTTCTATTTCATGCCATATTTTTAAATATTAAAACAATGCTAAATGGTAAATATTCTCTTTCATACACATTAGAAAATTAAGGTTCTAAAAATGAAGTTGCACAAAATTTTGAGTCTAGATTTATATGAATGCAGTTATCTTCTTAAAGAAATCATATTCTGGAGATGTTTAAGTAGTTCTCTTTCTTTCCTATGTACTGAAATGGTAAGTATAATTATTCTGATTGGTGATAGGTCCACCTCACCAGCATATATTAATAACTTCTGTTCTTTTGTGAGTTTAGGCTATTGTGAATCAATCTCTAAAAGTTGGAGAAATTGACAGAACCAAGGTTCATAAAGTTGAGTTCCAGACCATGGACTGTGAGGACCACACTGAGGTGCAGACACATTCAAAGGGCCTAGCTGCAAAATAATCTTCTGGCCTCTTCTAAGCTGACTTGACTGCAAGATCACTTAAGTGTTTCCACTTTGTTTTCAAGCTGTTTAATAAATAGCAAACAACTCCAATATCTTAGCTAGTTAGCCAGCTGGAGATGCAGAATGGTATGGGATGTTGATTAAAATGAGGCGGTACTTTAAAAACCCGGAGCCAATTGATCTTAACTGTTTCTTCCTGCTTTTATATGTCATTTTGGAATCTGCAGGTAAGTGATTTGCTGGCCTTGGCTCTGGAGAGGTTTATATATTGTTCCTGTGGTCATAATTCTCACCCATTTTCCTTTCATGCTTCTCAGGTGGGGGAATAATTACTGCTTAGGGCTCTTGCTTTTGGAGGTATGATTATGTGATTCACTGAAAAGCCTGGTTTGTCTGTCCTTTCTACTTCCTTCCTCCCTTTCTCCTTTTAACGTCTCTTTGTTCAGAATAAAAATCAATTTTTGAATTGATTTCCAATTGCATTTGAATTTGGAAAATTAAAACAGATGAACAGCAAAATACCATTATTTTTAGAACTCATAAGACAAAGCTTGGCTAAGTTGTGATTTTGACTATTGGTTCTTATAACAAATGGCTCCTTTAAGATGGCATCAAAGTCAATACTAATGGTTATTATGATTAAGTACAGCTCCCTTGGTGTCTGTTTCCTGCTCTTTGGTTTCCCTCCCCTCACCAGTGCATACACATGGTTTCTGTAAAGTCAAGTGTACCTACAAACAGGACGAGGAGAGAAAGGTTTTTTATCTATAATTCTACATCCATTTCCCTGTTTATTTTTTTCTGCATTTAACAAGTCAATCAATATTCTGGCTTCACTGTGGCTCCACTGAATATGGCTCATGTTCCCCCTGAAAACGTCTTCCTTAACTTAATAATACTGCTTCTCTTATTTCTTTCCCAACCACCATCTCACTTGGGTCTGCTGCCGTACAAGATTGGAGCTAAATCTGGTCATTGATAAAATTAAATGCCCACACTAAAGGGTTACATTTGATTTGATGCATTATGTATCCTGGAAATGATCATCTCTGAGTAGACTAAAGATAGGTTTGGAGGTCCTTATGGTATTCATTTTAGAGAGAAAGCAGTGGTGCTATTAAGAGAGTCTCAAGTAATTGAAATATTTCTTATTTATAGAAGATTTTCCATTATTTACTTTACTCATTGCTTTGATAAAACACTTGACAGAAGCAACCTAAGGAAGGAAAGGTTTGTTTGGGCTCATGATTTAAAAAGGAATACAGTTCATCCTGGTAGGAAGGCTAATGGTGGGAGCATGAAACAGCTGGTCATATTTCATCTTCAATCAGAATGCAGAAAGAGATGGATGCTGCTGCTCTGTCTTTTTCTCCATGTTTTCCTTTTTTATTCAGTCTGGGGACCCCCCCAGTTCATGGAATGGTCCCATCCACACTCAGGGTGAGCCTTCCCTCCTCAGTTAAGGCTCTTTGTAAATACTCTCACAGACACAGCTGGAGGCGTAAATCCTACATGATTCCAAAGGAAGTCAAGTTGACAGTGGGGATTACCATTGTAACCGGTTACATTACCATGTAGTTTTGCATCTCTCATTTTACATTTTTCTCCAAACAGCATTGCATATTAGGGAATACAAAGTAATATGAACAAATGAGGTAACTTAACGCTCAAAGAGGTTAACAATTTGTCTAGCATCATGCAGCTAGTAAATGACCTTGCTGAAACTGCACCCAGATTACCTGACTGACTTGAAATTCTCTGTGTTTTCTGTTCTGGTATGATAACATTATTATTTATCAGTCAAATTATTGGAGTAGCAACTGTGTCTGGCCTTGTGGGGAATACATCAGTGTGTGAAATGAATGTCTCTCTATCTATACTAAATGTGGTAAGATGAGGGGAGGAATTCACAGGGATTCTCTGATAATGTTTCTTGAGGAGCTGATGTTTAGATTAAGGTCCATAAACTAGGAAGGAGACTACTAGCAGGGTTGTGATGAGGAGACTGGATCATATAGAGCATTTGCAGAAGGCTTTTGAGATACGTTCTCAGAATGCCGATTGTTGCTTGACCCTTTCTAAATTTTGTACCTCGAAGTCAGATTCTGTTTGTACAGATAATGTTAGTGCCTGAGGGAAGCCTTAGTAGGAATTTTTAATGCATTGTATCAGCCATATACACACACTCTGTTCCATGGTAAGGTAGTCTCGTGGTTATAATAAGGCCCTTAAAAAGTTAGACTCATTTTTTTTCAGGTAGCTTTATAAAGGTTCATGGTTGAAGGAGAGTTTCTTTGTCACCAAGTTCCGCTTTTAGCTTCACTGGACACTTTCACAAATATGGTGTCTCAAGTATAAGTCTAGTAGACTGAAACAAACCTATCCCCACTTCTGGACACACAGTTTGTAGGGGACACACTGACAAGGAGCCATCAGGTTGTTACCAACGGGAATGTTTCATGTGAAGAATGTGATAATGAATAACAGACTGTGTGTTACAGGTTTGTTCAAAAAGGGAATTTGGGCCTCTTTGGTTAACTGGGTTCTATCACAAGAAGATGAGGAGGCTTTGCACCTAATAAATGCTTAAACAATGTCATGAGAATAAAAAAAACAGTAGGATAAACTTTTCACCTCACTAATTATTAATCTTCCTTTCTAGATATTTCTAAACCACATATTTATTTAACCCCTTAGCAATGTGCTTCTTTGTATACTGGGTCTTATGATAAAGAAGAGGGATTGTTATCATAATCCTGTCCTCTGTGGAGGTTGTAATCTACATGCACAGACAAGAATAGAAATTTGTCTCGGAACTGGAAAAGAACACCTGGGATTTCTTCAAACATTTCATGCTGATGTGGATTAGGATCATAAGCTGTAAGCATCCAGGAAAAGAGATGACACTTTCTCAATGGTCAGAATGTGCAAAGGGCTGGAAAGAGAGTAGGAGTTGTTCCTTCAGAGAATGCACATAAGGGAACCCTTCATGAGGGTAGCATTGCTATAGCCTGGATATAGCTTGCTGGGCTTTCATGTGCAGGCTCTGTGTTGCTGCATCTGCAGACTGACTCACAGCTTCCAGTGGTTCAGGGCGACTGCAGCAGCTTTTGTACTGATAATGTCCCGAGGCAAGGAATGGGAAATGCTCTTGTTTTCTTTTTCACTGAGCCTCCTAAGGCTGTCTGGTGCATTTTTAGATCTGTATTTTCCCTTTCAAGGATGCCCTTAGAATTAAGTTGCAATCCTGTTCACTTACATACAAAGCCTGGTGGTGGTAGTGGAAAGACAGACAGATAGACAGATAGACAGTCACACAAAACACACACACACACACACAGAATAAATTGGAAGAGTGATATGGTTGGGTTTTATGCAAATTACTTTATTATTGTGAACATTTCTTAAGAATGGCACAAACGTTCCCATCAATAATAGATTTTGTTTCTGCAAACCTTCCCATTCAGCTAATGAGAAAGGTCTGATTGAAAATCGCAGAGGAAAATTAAAAATAAAATTAAAAAGGAGGAAGCAGCCTTAACCATAGAAACCTTCCACCCACTCCATTAAGACTACAGCCCAGCCCCAACCCTCCAGTGGGGAGTATGAAGCTCAGGGAACTACTCTGACACTCGCCTAAAGGCTTCTAAACTGAATCTGGGGACCCTTCCCTGGTACCAGCATTGAGTTCCCCAGGCTTGGAAAGATTCTTCTTAATGGTCTCAGAGGACGAGGGCTCTACTGAAAGCAAAAAGCACCTTCACAAATCAGGAATGAAATTCATGGATCTGGACTGAGTTCCATTAGCAGATGATAAGCTATTACTTAAAGTTCACAGAGGTCTCGGGGGCGTGGTGAAGAGTGCAGAGAAGCCAAAGAGCTCCGCTTCTTGATGATATAGTTCATGGCCCAGGTCTAGCTCCCTAGCAGATAGAAAGGAATTATCACAATGATTCATATTCATGGCAGATCCAATTTAGCTTTCCATTGCAAAATTGCCAACAGAAGCCCCAGGGGACTCACTTGGGAGCTAAGATGGGGAATTAGACTCTGAAATCAAGGTCCAAGCTAGGCATGTGACATTTATCAAGAGCCTGGTATCCATCTAACTTAAGATGAGGTGTGACCTGACTCATCTCAACAATTTCTACATTCATGGCTCTACCTGTAGTTGTACACTTGGTTTTCTTCATGTCCTGCCTCTTTGGGAGACTGAGTTTAGTATGTGGGTTACTATATGAGATAGGGTAGTTTCTTGTTTGCCTTCAGAAATTGATTTCCATCAATAATGTCTTTTGTGGCCCTCACCTCAGGGCTTGAACTAGATAAGGTCTGATTTGACTCCAATTCCCCTGACAGGCAATCTTAAAGGACATCAGGATGCCCATGCTCATCATGAGGTTGTTCTACACCAATGAGACCTTTTCTGTTTAGCTGAGTTCAACTTTTTGTTTTCTTCAAAATAAAGGCACTTGACATGGTAACTGCCTAGGACTAGGTATGGCTTGCATAGCTCTCTGAACAGAGAATCTTAAGATTTCCTGCGCCCGGAAGACAAACCTGAGTGCAGATGTGATTTTGCTATCTTTTCCTAGGAATTCAAAACCGGAGATTTCTATGTCCCCGATACTCACTCCCACCCCCAGCACCTTCATCATTCTGGGCTCTCCTTTCTTTCTTCTCTTTTCTCCTTGTTGAAATATGTTTCTAATCTTCCAGGCCTCTCAAATGCATCAATGTTTCCTGCTTCAGTGGTCCCGGTGGAGTCACTCATTCTGTATTTAATGTATTCCGCACTTTAAATGGGCCTGTTAATTGCTCCCTCCTCACACTGAATTTACTAATTTATTGATCAAATTTCTTTTTGTGCATGTGGATTTTATTTTGTATGTGCAAAGAATTTATTTGCATCAATTTTATTGACCCCCCACTCCCACCCCTGCCTCCTGGGATACTTTTCCAAACTTTAATTAAGTCTCTGGGAAGTCTCTTTGCTTAAAGAGGAACAAGCCTTTAGCTTCCTCCTTTTGTGTGCACTGATAGCATATGCGTCCTCCCGTCTAAGGGGAGGCGAGCTACTTTCTCCAGGCAGGAGTATATTTTGCAGGGCTATTTGAGTGGAGACCTGGAGCAGGGCCTGTCAAAAGTGTGCTTCTGAGCTGAAGCTGTAGCTCACTTAGTAGAATGTTTAGGGAGAGCCTAGAATGATAAAGATGCAGGGGATATAACAGAACCATGAGAGCTGTCTATTCCTTTACTGTACCAAGACAAGACTGCCCATCATTTACATACCGGATTGAGCATCTCCACCTCCAAGAAAGTGCCACTATGTAAATAAAGCCATATAGCAATGCCATCATCCACTCTAGGACCTGATCCACTGAGCATGCAGGATGCTCTAAGATGATCCTATCCCCACATAGGCACACATGAGATGCTGTATACAGAAACAAAACAAAACAAAACAAAACTGCGTTCCCCAGATCAGTAACTTCAGCATCCCCTAGGACCTTGTTAGAAAAACAAATCTTAAATCTACCCAGTCCTACTGTAAAGTGGGACCCAGCGCTCTAGATGTTACTGAACCCTCCAGGGGATTTTGATGCTTGCTCGAGTGTGAGAACCACAGCTCCAGTTCTGGGCTAGACTAGTGAAATTTTGTGCCAATTAATTCTTGGTGTTGGGAGGCATCCTGTGTTTTGTATGGCACTTAATAACCTACTAGCCTCTGCTGTCTGGATGCCAGAGGCACCTCTGAGTTGCAACAACCAAAAATATCTCCAGACATTGTCAGATGTTTCAAGGAGAGATAAAATCATCCCTGATTAAGAACTACAATACTAGAAGTCCCATTTTTAGACTTGAACTCCTTGTTTCCCTTGGAGACTGCACATGTTAGGTAAATATAAGAGTTAGCACCACAGTCTCTAGCTTGTGGCTTTGTATTGTTTTTTGCTTATGTATTTCCTGTCCCATACAGCCTGTTTGTGCTAGGTAGATACTAAGTCCCATATTTGATTTGCTTCAGCAGCCCTTTTAATGCCCAAGAATTTATGTCTCATTTCTTGACCTATGCACAAAACTTAACTTTTCCAGCAGATTATTTTCCATATCTCTCAGAGACTCGAGGTCACACCCAGGCTATGAAAGAAGTGGGTGGGAGTATTTGGGAAGCTGTCATGAAGGAGGGAGAGGAGATACAGAACAGTTTCTGCTTGTTTCCCTGTCTTTGTTGAGAGTGACTGAGTGTCACAGTCAGGAGAGGCAGATGAAAGTTACTCTTGGTGCCTGGCATAATTGGCTTAGGCTAAATGAATTGGCCTTCGGACACAAGTTTCTACTGACCTGTTTCTATGCATACCTGCTGCCTTCTGGTCCTTTTCTGTTCCAGAGGAAGACTGCATACTTGAATGACGATCTCTATTTCTCAGAAAGCAGCACTATATAAATAAAGCCAGGATGCAGATTCAGGGAGGCCCTGGGCATATGGTAGTGCCATTGTCAGCTCTGGTACCTGATCCACTGGGAAAGGCTGTCATGGGAACCTCCCTCCCTCTGCCAGAAAAAAATTATTTTTTTCATCATGCCAGTCTGAAGGATGAAGCGTCTGATCCCGAGCGTAGTGCCCTTAAACCTACAGGGCATTTGCCCCTTACCCAGGCCAGGTGGCCAATTAAGAGGCCACCAGCTGGAAGGCTTTCCATAGTGCCTTTCTAGATAGACTCTAAAGCATTATTGAAATAAACCAGCAATATACCAGTTGATTCAGGTTTCAGTACACAACTTCACAGAACTGGTGACATGTAAATTGGTTCTGCTCCTTCCCAAGTTGACAACATCCTCTAGTGCAAATTAAAAAGACAAAGCAAATGAACACGACCACCACCAACTTTACAGTCACAGTCAGCTGAAATTCTGACGCCCAGTAATGTATGGCACAGTGCTGATAATGGCAACAAAAGATTTATTAACTACACTTTAAAACCTTTTAATATGACTCTCCAGAAACTGTGCGATTCAGAAATGTGCAAACGCACAATGGAGAGCAAGAACGAAGAAAAGTGGGCAATGTGTGGCTGAAATAGCTTCAATTGGTGGAAGTAAATTAATAAACGATTCTACGGTTACTAATAGAAAATCAGCTTGCTGTTTTTATCGTGGTTAAATTATTGTTAAACAAATACTTCAAAACATGCCCAAAGCATCCCAGAGTCTCAGTCCTTCCCTGCACCAGCCTGCAGAGAGCATATAGAAATAAATTGTGTTCGTTGGATCAGAGAATTAAATCTGCCAGGCCTCTCCTATCTTCTACCTGCCTACACCACGATTTGCTGGGTGAGCAACTGTGTTCTCAAATACACTGTTTACTACCTAGTTCCTCCCTTCTCCCTATGCCTCCTTTAGACTTTAGTCTGGTTCCCATAGAATCTGCCAGTAAGTATTTCTCCATGCTTCCAGCTTTAGAAATGCATCTGTGGCAGCAATGCATCTCAGTTTCCAAATCAGGTGTGCATAAAATGTAGCTTTCTTAATTTTCTTTCAGTGGTTGTGGGAAAAGAGCATGCAGACTTAGGATTTTTAATTAAGTCTTAGACATGTATAAGACGCACAATGCAGGAAGGAGGTAGAGGAGCCCCAGGGGAGAAGTAGGACCTACTTGCTCCTTACAACCCAGATACTTATACTGAAATCAAAGGTCACTTTTCATACATACATAAAACCTGACACACCTTTGCCGTTAATCATCTTGTCATACCAGGGTAAGAGCATCCTTGTGACCTTTGGGTAGAGAAGGTAAGACTTCATAACACCCACCAGTGAGTAACTAGTAGACATGTCAGCAAACTCCTTAGAGGCTATTTAAATGAGGTGCTGGTATTTTCCATTTGAAATGGAGGTCATTTTGTTTTTCGTGAAACATTAGGGTTTCTTTCATTTTAATGGTAATGCTTCCTTTTTAATTATTGACATATTATATATATATATATATTTGCATGTGTGTGTGTGTGTGTGTCCATGGAGGTGAGAATAGGGTGTCAGATTTCCTGGAGTTTACATGATTGTGAGCCACCTGGTGTGGGTGCTGGGATCTGAACTCAGGGCATCTGCAAGAGTGGCTGGCAAGTGTTCTAAATTGCTGAGGTCTCTCTCCATCCACTAGTGGGGGAATCTAATTTTCTCTTAATAGTTTATTCTCTATTATCTCTGATATTTACTTGGAGCTATACATTCTTTACCTTTACATGAACTTGACTACAAATATGCTTTACTAAGGATTGTCTTATCCAATGTCATTTTAAGAGACTCTTGAAGGAGGTGGGCGTGGTGGGAGGCAGGAAGGAAGGGCCTCCCTAAGGGGTGATGTAAATTACAGTGACAAGCAAGGTGAGAATGGCTAATAAGGCTTGGCTAGGATCAGCTCAGTTGTTTCATAGCTGAAATAGTCTTGCAATTAACTGCCCATGTGTTTCATTGTATTTATTTCTCTGAGTTAGAGATGCCAAGCATGAGCTTGCTTTCTCTTCTACCCTAAAGATAACACAAAGCTTTGGCCTTCCATACTGTCCAGGCTGGACTCAAACTTGTAGCAATCCTCCTGCCTCAGTCTTATCATATTTTCCAGCACAGACTTTAAGATCTTAAGATGTATCTGTTTTGGTGTGGGAGGCAGGGCAGGAGTGCAGGTAGCATACATACTGAAAGGAATGACAGATATTCACCCTTGATGCTCAGGCTGCAGTGTGCTCGTCACATTTTAGAGTAAGTGCTGTAGTAAAGCTGGAGGACACTTTCGTGGAGGCTGAGTAACAGACGCCAGGGCATTGGAACTCAGAGGTTCATTCATAATCTGAAGGGCAGTAGGCTATCTAAGGATTGTTTAATGGCAGAATGCTCTTACTTAGTCCTTGCTTCAAGTTGTGTATTTTACTTTTGTTCCCACTTTGGCACACCATTGAGGGTGGTAAAGAACATGCATTCAAAATTTGCTTTTTACAGCTTTGGGTGCATGTTGAAAAGTTTTTCCCATAAAGTGAAAGCATGGTCTGGTTTTGTGGTAAGAAGAATTACCCCCGGAAGAATGTGCTCCAGGAGCATTTGTTAAAAGCAACAGTAATTGTCCTGACAGTAGAGGAAGGCCTTGGGCCATCCTGAAAAGGGCACATTTCCAAAAGACAGGCGTTTCCCACTACCAGGAAACAGTTAATAAAACCAATTTGCAGGTGGGTGAAGGCCCATCAATTCCAGTCATGTCCGATATCACATTTGGAATAGCTTCCCTGCATTATAAGCAGGACAAAGTAGGTAGCTTACATAAACTGACAAAACACTGTCATGATAATTTCCAGTGTAAATTAAGCCTTTTTGACTTTTTCCAGCATCTCTCTCATTTCCCTATGCTTACTTTAAATTCAGTATATTGGCTAAAACTGGGTATAAGGCCTTCTAGTCTGTAGGACTCCTTTTATTTTCTGGGGACCAGAATAGAAGAAGCCTACTCTTCCCACTGAGGCTCCAGAGTGTGCATCTAGCAGGCGGGGCCTAGTGACAGAATGGAGGACTAACATCTTTAAGGCAATGATCTGCATGTCTGTATGAGAAACAGGATGAGCAGCACTGTCACGTTGAGCATGTCACTCTGAAGAGTTTTAGTTGTCTGACAGAGATGTATGTTCAGGAGTAAAATACTTTTTAAAAATCAAATAAATGTATAAAAATGGCAGCTCTAAAGGTCTTACTTTGTCTGCACTGAGAATAACTTCATAAAATTTCACATTGAATTTATAGCTCTAAATTGATTACACATACCAAATTATATTTATAAGGTTGCCACTAAGAAGATGAATTCTGCCACAAATCACGTAAATTTATAGATGTCAAATACACAGTTTCCTTCTTTTCTTCCTTTTTATTTTATTTTTGAGACTATAATATACATTTCTCCCTGCCCTTTCCTCCTTCCAAACCTTTCCTTGTACTCCTCCCCACTCTTTTTCAAATTCATAGCCACTTTTTTAAACTAATTTTTATTGTATACATATAAGGCATATATGTGTATATATGTATATATATTCAATATAAACTGTTCAGTCCATATAATTTACTTGTGTGCATGTTTTCAGGTTGGCACTGGAAAACCATTTGGTGTGCTCTTCCTTCTTAATACAAAGGTCTAAATACAGTGGCTTGCTTGTTTTAAACTTCTTTGTATCTAATTGAAATTCTTCCACCCCAAAAAAATCATCTTGCCGACTTAAGAATGACATTTACCACCAAGATATTTAGGCTTGGAAGCTTGGAAAGCAACTGGATTCATGTCAAAATTCTGAGAGGGTGTCTTGGATCCTGTTTATGATTCTTTTATGTGTGAGTCCTTTACTTCAAGAGGTAAGAGATCACTGGGACATTACATTCCCTGGGTTAAAGTTATATACATTATGGATTAACTCTGCAGCTTCTGTCTTTCTTGATAAGATCTTATAATATATTGATGCATTGTTCCTTGCCTTAAAGAGCTTGAAAGCAGATGGGATCCAGAGGTATGCTAATACCTTTTTACATTCATATTCTTGAGACTGTTCATATCTTAAGGATACTTAATTTTGTCTTTGGGGGGCTTTATCTTATTTTAAAACTCAATTTGGGGAGACAGTTATCAGTGGCTGTGCTGCAAGCCAAGCAGCCACCATCTTGTGGAGTTCAGCTGTGTTCTCCTGATAAAGGATCATCTCAACTGGACTGTTTACATGCATGAAAGGGTAGAGAAGGTCACAAGACCCTCACCTGAGTGTCCAGCTACTTACTACCATCTGTTGAAAAGATCTCTGCCTCAATTGCATGTGGCCTCAGGGAGGAACAAAAGTATATAAGCCAGGGAAGACTAGGAAAGGGAGGGCTCCTCTGTCTTACCGGGGGGAGCCCTCATGTTTGCTAGGGAAAGGCTTTGCAGATGTGGCCTATTGCAGGCGAGGAACATCCACACTCTCATAACTACCCTACCCATGCTCTGGAGGGAAGTCCAATAAACTCATTTGTTCGGCATAGTGAACTTTGGCAGAACTGTGCCCTGCTGTGTTGCTGGGACCTTAGGAGAAGCAGTAGATACTGTTTATTTCTCCCTCCAGGAAGGAATTTAGCAACAGGGGTGTTTTCATAATTTCCCCTGGTTTCCTAAATGGCTTTCAACTGCTGTATTAAGCATTTTAGTCCCTGTAATCTCCACTGATAGAAAAGATTAATCAATAATGCCTCATGAGTGAGATAAGGTGAAAAAAGCTCCATAGAAATACATTCTGTTCTTTTCACTTGCTTTTAGAGTCATAAATTGCTATTTCTTTTTGTATAGTGTAATGAAAGCATGGCATCTTGAATAGTTACTATACCTCCCTCAATTTTAGGCATTGTTGTTTCTTTGATGTGCAAATTAACCTAACTTTGGCCAATGGAAGTCTTTTCTAATTTTATTTCCACACCTTTCTAACATGATCTGTTAATAACAGAAAGTTTTGTTGTTGTTTGGCATAACAAGACTTCCTAGGTTCACCTTGTACCTTTCTGCCCCAGGCATAGAATCTCTCATTTTTCCAATGAGCCTTGACTCCTTTATAGTGGAAAAATATTATCAGAGACCAGAAATTGGACACTAGAGGGCACTGTGGGGAGGAATATCACTCCTGGATCATTTCAGTGAACAGAGGTAGAAATATCTGTGATTTTTTCTTGTATCTATTGTTATTTTCATTTTACTTCTAATGGAACAGAATTCTTTTCTAAATTTTGCATTTATAGCATGGTAAATATGAAAGTCCTTGCTTATTTGGTTTAAAAAGCTATGGGATAAAGCTCAAGATTTTCTATACAGTTCTTTTTATTCTTAGCTGTACTCCATTAACAATGTACAGTCATTTATTCTGAAATCATTTAAAACTTCTCCCCCTGCATGGCTAAATAAGTATTTGTCTGATGGATAGCTTCATTCAACTACTTGCTTTCTATTTGGAAGACTTGTCTGTTAGAACATAGTCTTTTATAATTTTTCAACCCTGGAAACTTTACTGTAGTACTCTGTTTTTTTTGGTTTTTTGTTTTTTTTCTGGTAGAGACAGGATTGAAAAGAGACAAGAGGGTCGATTTACCTAAACATTCAGATGCTTACTTGCCAACTCTCTGTTTCATATATGATGGGAAAAGATTAATGCATATGAATTCTGGCTGAATGGACTGTCTGATTCCTATTATTTAATTTCTAGAAATGATAAGATATCACTTGAATTCATTCAATTATTTTTAAGTCTGCTTATTTCTATTCTTAAAATTTTAGTTTATTGCTCATATCCTTTTCTTTACATTGCAGCACTCATATGCTACATGCCATTGACTAAGGTTTATAGTTTTGAAGAACTAAAGTTTAGAGTTAATAGAATTGTTTTCTAACTTGTATTATTTGAATGGAATGACATGGACAGTCTTTAATTTTTTCTTAGGATATATAGAATATTAGAATTGTGTGTGGTTCAGAGAAACAACGACTATATAATTTGGAAGGATTTGCTACAAACTTTTTGATTTGTAGCTCATGAGTTAGGTTTTCCTTGTATGTATTCACTAACGACTTTATTGGAATCACATAGATTTCTATTGTAGAATTTTATGTTCTCGGGGGCTTTTGGATGAATGTGTTGTTGCTATATGAACTCAGATTTCTAAAAGCCAATTAAAAACATTAGGAAATATAATACAATTATTTAAATAATAAAGCATAGCAATTACTGGAAGCATGTATCTTTAAAAATTGCTCAGAGATTTCATGTTGATTTTTTCCTGTAAATCTGAAATGTTTCCAGATGATTTTTCTTCCAGAATTTATAGGGAAACGCTTTTAGAATTATAACAATTTCCACTGAGATTCCATCATTTAGGTTTCATTTACATAAAGCTCTGAGTATTTTCATTTCAGTGCAGAAATTAAAACCCTTGTGCAGTTATAAATATGCCAGGCTCTGCTTCTAAATTTGGTACCTATAGGTACTGTACAGAGTTGTGTTCTTTAATATTAAACACAATGGAAACATTTCCTATTTTCTTATTGAATATACTTTTCAAATACTTATTAAATTTTTTTT
>LOJH01024888.1:0-12065 GCA_001685095.1 Ellobius talpinus
AATGCTGTCGGTGCTTCCTATTGCCTTTAGTTGTCCAGAAATTGGAAGTTCACTCCCATGCATAGTCTATAGTTATTCATTTCTCCAACAATATGATTACATTTTCTCTTGACAAGCAGTCTAGCACTAGGCATATTGGATCTAAGCACTGAGACACAGAACAGGACATGCTGGATCAGGTCATTTTTATAAACAGTGTGACCTTGAGTAGCTTGTATAGCATCACTGAGCTTTATCATCGTCACCTGAAGAGTGGAAGTAGTAACACTTTCCTGACATCCAAGGTAAAAAACCAAGTTACCTTAATGCACAGCTTAGCACAGGGCCTGGGTTCATGAAGTGTCCTTGAGATGTTAGCTAATAAATTTTCATTCATGTTCTCTTTGCTAAAAACTGCTCTGTGGACTGGAGGTTTTGCTCTATGGCAGAAAGATCACCTGATGTGTGCAAACTCCTGGGTTCCTGTCCTCGTATCTCAGAAACAAAAAAGACAAGATTATTTACCAACTCAAAGGCTAGGACTTTCTCTCCTGTTCCTCCCCTTTTGCTGTTTCCACGCACATCACTGAAAGTTCTCTTCATATACAGTCCTTCTCTTCATCTCCAGATGAATTTCAGGAAATAAAAACTAAGACAAAGACATTCCACAACCAGCTTTCACTTCCCATCTAGCCTAAGCCAACTTCTTCTATTCATCATTGGCTAAAGTAGCCTCAAGGTTTTCTTGTGAACCAAAACAGGAACTGCAGCTTACCCCAATGGCAGTGAGTTGAGGTATGGGTATTCCCAAGCTTATTTAAATTTTAATGGCCTCCTTTTCCACTTTCAAATGCCAAAAGGTTAAAGATTTGAGGTTTTACTGGGTACCAATTGAGATTTGGTAAGTTAGTCTGAATCTTCGAGTTTGTCATTTGGATGAACTCACATTTCATGACGCTAACCCTTACATTAAGAGCATGTCTGTTATCTTTACCTCTGTTGATTAAAAAATATAATAGCTTAAGTAAAATGTGAGAGGTGCTTTATTTAAACAAACTACGGTGTGCAGAATGCTTGCATCCCCTTGTCTCAATAGTAAATATAATATCACTTTTACTATTAGGAAACTATGTTTTATAGCACATGTTTCAATGAGTACTGCTGCCAAATATCTCTCATTATTTACAGTTGCATTTATTTGTCAAGACATTCCAAGTTGACTAGATGATAATTTGCAATTTACCTATTTCTCTCGACCTTTGAAATTCTTCAGTATGCCATTGCTTATCCCAGGTTCTGCTAAACTGTGACTGTAAAATCAAACTTGTGTAAGTTAATCTTTCCTCATCTTTTTACTTCTTATTCCTCTAGAGAACAGAAGCCCAGACTTTAAGCTAATTTCTTCCAATCACATGCTAGAGGTTTGGGAAGATCTAAAGGCAATTCTTTGACATCCAAATGATAGGTTCACCATTACTGATTGATAAGCTTCTGCACATAGGAGATACTGGCCATTAGAATGAAACGGCTTCTGCCATAAGCCATGAGCAAGAGCGAGCTTGGAGAAAAGGGTACTTCTTCTGTCTATAGGAAGAGAGAAAGCATACTTCCAATGTTTGTTGCATCATAAGGCAAAATAATCTTAAATAACACACGTGTAGCTTAGTACATCAAAGATCTCTGAAAAGATTACTTCCCTAAAACTGCAAGTTTGATTAAATGGAAGCTTTGCTGTTATATTACACTGAAAATCTATTTCTTTATTTCACCAGACAAAGTTATTCTGGGATAATTCTTTTCTTAAGAAATGTACCCTATATAAAGATCCCAGCCACCAAAATGCTTCTGGTGCCTTTTTCAGAAACCAACTATATTTCTTACCATTTAAAAATTAAAACCTGAAAACACAGAAGTCACATGTTCTTTCTTCTGATCTATAGTCCCAAATTACTGTCCATAAAAATAAATTTTACAATGTCTTTGAGGATCCCAAAGAACTCAAGTCAAGATTTTTTTGGCTCAAAAAGAAAGCAGTTTTGATATTCAAAAATTTGGCCTCTCTTAGTCAATCCCCAGAAGGGGAAAAAAAATAAACTAATCTTAGTAAGATGGTAAATTGAAGGAATTTGGTCTTCTAACTTGATCCTCAGTCATGTTTTAAAATATGATCAAAACAGTAAAGACTGGGAAAAGACATTGAAAGTTTCAAAAATAACTCAAAATAGAAAAGTTGAGTCTTCCTTTAAGGAACTTTTCTGTGTCCACATTAGAGACCAACAAGGATTTTGGTGGAAAATAGCTGCAGCATTTTCCTCTGTCCTTGTCTTCTGTCTAGCAATCAAAAACATGCACTCAGCATGCTAACAGGGCTACAGGATCTTTTCACACAGGACTGAGTGTCAGGTTTTTGCTGGTCAAGTACTCCAGGTGTGATTCTGGAGAGCAAACCAGCTGAAAGCAGACATAGCTAACAGACACGGGCAAAAGACCCATGAAACATACAAGCCACATGCACTACCACGCATGTACAAAACCGACAGGGCTCTGCTCTAGGTCCTTGATAACTCAGGCATGTTGTGAGCTCTGGAAAGAATTTTAATCTACATGGCTTGAAAATCAAGGCCTTTTAAATATGCTGCATACAATGTGTGATGGTCATCGCTAAGACGCTGCTGCTCCATTATCCTTTTCCATTTGGAATGAATGAGGCTAATTAATTTCAGGCCATACTTGATGAGGTCAGCACCATACGAGGGGTGCATGCTAGACATTGCTAATCTCTTTCAGCTGAGAGTGATGAATTAAAGATGAAGCATGCCTTTGCAGGCCTAATTTAGAATGTATATCAAAAAACCTACAGCAAATAATACTATCCCCTATAACAAAGGAAAACTTGTTCTCTCAGGCTCCTGGACTTGTGTTGATTTAAAGACATTTTCGGTCCTCTTTGGACTTCCAGCTGTGGATGGGTGAGGCTTCTCTAGAAAATCAAGCCATCTCTCACACGCAGCCATGGCGACAAAAGGTGGGATTAAAGGGAAGAAAGAAAGAAAATAAAAACAAAATACAACTATCAGGTTTTGATCCCCTGTGTATTAAAATTCCACCTACATATTAGGCAGAGACCCTCTTTTCCCCCCCAGAACTACCAGACAAAGATTTCAAATTATGATACCTGTATTCAAGTCTCGGCCACCCAGTCAAAGTAATGTGCTAAATGAGGCAGCCTGGGTTTTTTTTTGTTGTTGTTGGTTTTATGTATGAGAGTGAGTGTGCATGTGTGTGTGTGTGTGCATATGTGTGTATTGCGGTCTTTTTGTTGTTTTGTTTTAAAACAGATATCCTAATGAGGCTTATTAGGTTTTTCCTTGTCTCAATTTTAAAAACCAATAGAGATTGGCCAGGTAGATAATGTGGTATCTTTTATTAAGCCAAGGAAGAAATTGTAGTACAGACGCCTCCAGGCCAAAATGTTCTTATGAAAGTTAATGCTGAGCCAACTTCCGGGGTTGTAAAATGGAAGGTGCTCCCTTCTATATATTCGCTAAAGAGGAGAAAGAATTAGTCACAACTTCTCAAAGGTGACCGTTATAAGTCCCGAAGCAGAGTAAGGAAGGAGTTTTAGCCCAGACATTAGGGGGAAAAAAAGTGTCTGGGCATATCAGAAATGAGAACCGCTTACAGGTTACGTGAATGCTTGGGATTTCTAACTGGTGGCCAAGCCAGCTCCTGACTTTAGGTCCCAGTAGCTCTCATTAGAACAAGCCGCTTCAAATTACATCTAATCTACACAATGAATCAATCTTTCATCCCTTTAATTGCTTCTGAAAATATTTATATTTCTTAATAATGCACATTTTGTCTTGTAACTTCTGATTAAACCCAGACGGGTGTTCCCCAAGCAGGCAGTGACCAAGCAAAGACAATTTGGGACGGGAAGGAAAGGGAAGGTTTAAGAGACAGACTTTTCTTGCTGGAAACCATCAGGGGAGAGCTGAAATAAATAGCAATTGGGCAGAATACTGCTGTGATCTAATAGAAATTAACAATTTTTTTACTTGTTTATTTTTGCACACAGGGTCTCATGTAGCCCAGGCTGGCTTGGAGCTTGCTATGTGACTGAGCATGACCTTGAACTGCTAATCTGTCTGTTTCCACCTTCTGAGGACTGGGATTGCAGGTGTGTAGTACCAAGTACATTCTTACTGTAGGATTAATTATTAGTTCTGGCTATCTAACTGGTTAGCTTTATAAGTGTCGCAAGAAATAATTGTGATAGAGACTTAGAAAAATTTTCACATTACAATCAGTAATAACTCACACAACATCACAAAAACAAAACCCCAGCACTTGGGAGGCAGAGGCAGGAAGATCTCTGTGATTTTAAGGCCAGCCTGGTCTACAGAGTGAGTTCCAGGACAGCCAGGACTACACAGAGAAACCCTGTCTCAAATACCACCACAATTCCAACAAAAAAGTTATAATGCAGAAATAACCAGAGGACCAAATAAATATACTGGTTGAACAAGAAGCATGGCAGGACAACAATACCATGTTGTCAAAGTGGTATTGATTCAGTTTGGGGACCAAGAGAAAAGGTATTTCATCTCAGTGGTGTCAGTCTTCCATGCCATTACAGACCTCGAGTCCTCTTAATTCTGCCTGGAAAACAGCCACAATTTTCCACACAATTTTAAATTATATGATGCTCTAAGCAACCTTCCCTGCTTCAAGTCCAGTCAGCCCACTCTAGCAGAGAGTTCAAACAACTGAAGGTCAATATGTAATTTTACGATATTAAACCTGGTATCTTCAGGAGGTCCGGAGTGGAGGGTCATGAATTTGAGGCCATTCTGAACATGAAAATCAAGATAGACAAGCAGGAAGAGGGGAATGTGAGGGAAGGAAAGGAGGGAGGGAGGAAAAGAAGTAAGGAAGGACATTGCCCCTTTACCAAATGGCTACAGCTTCTTGTTTATTTTCTAAACTCTCTCTATATATAGAGTTTAGAAAATAAATAATATACATACATATTTTCTATACTATATATACTATATATAGTGTAACTATATGTAGTAAAACTATCTACAGAGCATTTGAATTGTATTAAGCATCATGAGGAATTTGGTGATGATCTCAAATCATCAGATGCTGCGTATAAATTGAAGACAACAATGCTGTTTGGGAGAAGAGACCTGAGCCTACATGGGTCTTGGTCCAGGTCCATTAGAGATGACAGTTCCAGGTTCTCTAGAGGCAAAGCAAATAAAATAATTTCTTGTAGTGCTGAGCATTCTTACTGACAGCCTCTGGAAGGGGGAGCTACCCTTCTTTGCCTATGAATGAGTCCTATATACTCTCAACTCAGACATGGCAATTGCTTCTTGGTTCCTCTCCTCATTCTCAGAAGTGAGAAAAGTATCTCCAAACATCATAGTTCGGTATACTGAATCTAATCATCCCATTTTTGAGAGGAGGGAAATAAAGGCCAGTGGAATGGAGGTCATATACTTGGTAACTGGCAAAGCTGGAATTTACAGTCAGGATACAGGGCTGGGCAATGCAGCTCAGTAGTACATGACTATCTCTGCAGGTGTGAGACCCTAGGGTTTGGTTACAAGCACTGCGAATTAGATACATAAATAATAAGTAAATACAAAGAAACTGAGCCATGAACTATTCTATGCTGCCTCAGAATCTGAAAAATTTTCATATTCAGAAAAAAATAGAGAGATGTCTTGCACCCACTCAGTGCAATGCAAAGCTTCTTGTAATCACAGACTGGGACCTAGAATAAGTTACCATCATCACTGGCTTTTCAATCAAACTTCCTGACTGTCCCCAGTTTCCCAGCAATGTGTGTTTTAGACAAGTCCCTAACATCTAGAAACCTGGTTTTGTTGTCTGATCTACTGAAGAGGTGAACAGAGGTTAAACAGCATGTGAGTGTTCACATTCTAGCATGTGTTAGATGCTAGCTGTAGTTAGCATTGCCATAGTCTTTCAGTCTCAATTTACGTCATAACTCGGAGTGTAAGAAAAAATCCCCAATGGAAACGACAAGACATAGGAACACAGTTTCCAGTTCTGTCTGTATCTCTATTGACTCTCTGACTTCAGACAGCCCAGCCTCAGTTTATTCATCAGCAAAATGGAAATTCAAAAAAATCTGCCTGAACAGAATTTCAGTAGAAATCAAATGACTCCTGCATGTGAAAGGACTTCATGAGTAGGAAGGGCACTGCAAAATACAGCAGTTGGTGGTTTTATTGAAACAAAATGAACCCAAGTTTGGAAAGATACTAGCTGCTCAGAGTTGGTTAATAAATAATAAAAGGAGATAAAGACTTTGTCTTGCTTCTCAAATAAATCACCTTCAAAGTGAGATATGAAGGCTGGGCATGAAGGTTTAGGCCCTTAAACATGGCATTGGAGGGACAGAGACCAGAGGCTATCAAAGTTCCAGGTAAGTCAAGGCTCCATAGTGAGGTGCTACTTTTTTTTTTTNAAAAAAAAAGAGGACAGCACTCAGGAGGCAGAGGCAGGTGGGTCTCTGTGAGTTAGAGGCCAGCCTGGTCTACAGTGTGAGTTCCAGGACTGGCTCCATGGCTACTAAGAAATTTTGTCTCAAAAATAAATAAATAAATAAAAATAAAAATAAAAAAGAGGAGACTGGAGGGGGGGCTGAGTCTACCACGGTCATCAACCAAATGCCTAGTCCAAAAGAAGTCTCAGCACATCCCCAAAATGAGACATATGCAGCATCATTAAACCATTAAAAACTGAACATGGGTACCTTTCTCAACCATCCATTTAACTTTGTTCTTCTGTTCTCTACCTGAACTAAAAATTCTCATAATTTTATATTACCAGAGCATTAGATAGCTGTGAGGTCCCAAAGTTTGGACAGTAAATCCACTCTCTTTTTGCTTTTCCATTACGGGAGTAGTGGATCTAAAAGGAAAAATGAATGCAATTTGCTGAAATATTAAACGGTGACTTCCAAGAAGTGTTCATACTCATTAAAATACTGTCAAACTTCTCAGCCTGACCAGCTGTCCGTTTGCGTGTGAACTTTAAAAATATATTCATTATTGAGCTATCATTTGGCTTATGCCGAAGAAGCATCTAGGGCTGGGGATTGTTTTGTGAGTGGGATTATTAAGGAGTTTGGGCCTAAAGGTATATGTCTATTTTAAAAAGGAATTTTCTGATTGCAGATAACTTCTCAATTTGATTTAGTGTCGAACGATAGTGATGGGGTTGATAAGTGAGCATTCATCGGTAATTCATCTTGGGCTGGTGGAAAGTTACAGCCACGCAGTGCTTTCCCAACAGCGACAAGCCCTATTAATCTTCCTCAGACACATTTCAATAGGTGTTCCCATCTGTGGCCAACATCTAAACGCTCTGGCATCACTGGCGACTCAAAGACACCTTCATTTCAAGTTACACTAGTGAAAATGTGATATTAGATTGTACTCTATTTTTTTAACCTAATTCTCTCTTTCCATTCAATTAGCCTTTCTTGCCTGGATTTTCTGCTCACATGTAACACCCTTTCCCAGGGAGAACTCTCCAAGATTTCATTCTCTCAGAGATACACAGTCTCCCCCCGAGGTTAGCAACCAACAAGTATTTTTTTAACAAATTAAAATTGCATAGATTCAGTTCTGACAGCCATTGATTGGCCTCTGATTGTGTCTGTCCTTACAAACTGGAAGCTACATAAATAAAGAGCGGCTGAGCATTTGGAGGGCTGAGAGAAAGGGGGAAGGCTATGCAAACTATTTGTATTCAGATTTTGAATGCAATTTATTATTCTGCACTATGATGCTAAATTTTCATGGGGGGGTGGTCCTGGAATAACAAGAGACCATTAAGAAAAAAGAGTGGAAACCATCATGTTTTCCCAAGATGATCAGTACTTAGTTAGATTGGAATCCCTCTACTATCTTTCTGAGACTGCTGAAGGAATGCCCTTTAAACTGGGAAATAAAAGAATCACTTTAGGATACCCCATTTCACTTAAATTGCCTTTTTTTCTCTCAGCAGCATCCTCTAGCTAGCTGTAAGTTTAGTGTAAGTGAGAAGAGTGGGGGGGGTAGGCGGTGGGGAGGGCAGTGCTTGATTTTGGATGGCACCTAAGTGCTTTCTCGTACCATGTTCTACCTCATAATAGGTCTGGTCTCGCAGAGGAAGCAAATTTGAAAAGCATTTTTTTTCTTGTGTACTTTAGAAATCCTTCAAAAAATGAAAACCGTATATTTTCATTTTTGCAAAGGTTAGATACACCTGCATATGGATGGAATATTTTTTAGCATCACTGAAGAATGTGGACATGGGAACTCAGGAGATGTGTGAATACAGGCACAAACATGCACGGGTGCCTGTGTTGCTCGCATGTGTGCATGGATGCATATGTGAAATATGCCTTCTCCCAAGGGTCCCCTCCCTCATACAAACTCTTTTGCACAGTGAGCATTTAAGGTTGTTAGAGATCTCAATCACCTCATTGTAGTGGTGAGTTTAAATGTGTTGTACTAATAACTTGTCCAAGAGAAATTAAATCCTTATATGTCAGAAGCACTCTACACTGGATTATCTACAAGACAAGTGCTTATTGAATAAACGTTGGGACCAATTTCATTTTAATGTGACTGACTGTATGTTTCAGAGATAAAAAGACTCAAACCTGTAACTGTGTTGCCACAGTACACCCAACTTGTCTATTTCCATTACTGTCTCTCAACTTAAAATATGGAAAGACCCTCTGTCTCTCTCTGCCCCCCCCCCTCGTTGTTGTTCTGAAGAGCAAGGGGGAGAGATAGAAAATGCCTGGCATTCAGCCTAAAGAGAAATCATTGAAACAAATTAATCCTATGCCGTTTAAATTGACATGGTAATCCATCATCAGAGGAAGGAAACTCTGAAAGCAATCTTGGATCTGCCCCCACTCTCTCCCTGGCCCTGGAGGCACAAAGACAGATAGTAAAAGAAGTGAGGGGGGGAGATAATCGTAAAAATTAGAAATGCCTCGGAAAAAAAATTGATTCTATCAGCTTCTACTGTCCAGCCTCTTCAAATCTCCTTTGGAGACTTTCAACAGTTACTTTCCTAAGTTTGCCTCTAAGTTATGGGTCCCTGTTTCCCACTCTACCAGGCTGTTGTTTAACTCAGGCTGGGCATTGCCTGGTCCCCTGAAAAGCTAGGTAACTGAGTGTGCTGAAAGCTGCCCAGTTAGTTCCACAGAAACTCTTCCCCAGTGCAGGGGCTGCTTTGGGAGGTAGGTGGGAAGTGGATTTTGCTTTGTTTATTGTTTGGGGTTTGAAGAGGCAGAGAATGGAAGAGAATCTTTTTGCTTTCCTCTCATTATCATTTCACTTTTGCCCTTGGTGAAAAAGACAAAAATAGTAATTTTTAAAAGAAAACTTTTCTGACGTCACGAGAAAGAGGGGCATGCCATCCTGCTCTGCAACTTGTCACCTTTTTTAGAAAGGGATTTAGCTTTCAAAGTTCTCTCCACTTTAGAAAGGCCTATGATGGCATGTTGTTAGTATTTGAGTTTAAAGTCATAAATTGTATAATACTATATTAGTAGGTAGACGAGATGAAGTAAAACCTTATTAAGAATTCAACTATAAAAACAATGTGCCTGTATTTCCAAGACATTGAATTCTAAGGGTTATTATTTGTTTGTCTAGGGAGGGGTTCTCTTTAGCTAACATATGTGGTATTGTTTTATTTGTTTGTTTAAAGGAAGGAGATTGTGGGGGGGACTATAAACTGCTTATTCCTGACTGGACATACAAATCTAAAGAGAAATCTAAATGATATTTAATAATGTTTCTAGCTCTATAAGCAAGACTGTTGGAAACATTTTTAATTTTAAACATTTACCCTGTTAACACCAAGACGGTAACTGAAGACAGAGGCTGCCTACTTTACAGTAAGAGACTATAGGGAGACTATAAATATAATAGACTATAAACTCAAACAGTGGCTAAAAGATGCCCTGTTTTAATTTGTCTAGGATAGAATTGCTTCTAATTTATTAGGAAAACTTTTGTGTAACTGAAACTTCAAAGTAAACATCCCACTGCTTGTCTATCATTAGAAATTTGATTCGCTGATCTTTAAAGAGGCTGGATAATTCTGACCCAGGATCATCCAAGTACTTAAGTATAACGGGAATTTCCAGAATAAAGAGGGAGAGTCATAGCCTTTCCTACTGCATGTTCAATCATACTATAACTATAACAGTGTAAATTTTAAGACTTGTGAAGAAGTGGGATGTGAATGTGTGTGTGTGTGCATGCACGTGTGTGTGTGTGTGTGTGTGTGTGTGTGTGTAGAGACTTCTCCATCGTTAAGAGCACTTGCTGCTCCTGCTGAGGACCAGAGTTTGATTCCCAGCACCCATGTTGGGTTGCTTACAACTTCCTGTAATTCTAGTTCCGGGGGACCAGACCCCTCTTATAACCTCAGCAGATACCCACAGGCATATGCATGTAAAAAAAAAAAAAGCACAGATTTGGTAGTTCTTTTTTTAATAAAACCCTGGGGATCAAAATAGTAGTTCTTCAGTAACTGAAGAACTCTGAATTATACATCCTTAAAAAGATTAGACATCTTTTATTTGACTCTAATGTATACAGAAAAATAGATTTTTGCAAAATAATACATAATTTTGAAGGCCATTAAATTAACCAAAATCACTTGGGAAAAAAATCAATGGGTAAATAAGCTGAGTCTTTACCACTCAGACAAGTCTGTCAAGGAAAAAATAATTTTTAAGACAGCTCAGCGCTGAAATCTCATGACACTAAATCTTTTTAGTGTTTGAAAACATAACCAACAACGACAAGAAAATATGCAACAGAAAACTGTGCATGTTTGGGAGTAAATAAGCTAACACACAATAAGCAAAGACATAGTCTTCCTTAATTTTTAACTTCTTTGACATTTGACATATGATGTGATGTGGTCCTGTCAAGAAATACCCAGTGTGACATCTGTCACTGAAATCAATATTTCTTTCCTTTAATGGTTTCAGTTTTACTTTGAATGTTGAAAGGGCATCGTCTCAATCAATTCACCATAGTCGTGTATATAGAAATCTCTTAGATAAAATTTATCAATGTATAATAAATTCTCATAGATGGATAGGAAATTTACCATTTTCTACCTTATTCTCAAAATAACAGGGTCAATGTAATTTGTTTTCAAACATACGGCTTGAAAACCTTCAAGATAATATTTTCTATTACCAAGAAATGAAACGTGATATTAAAAATCCTTCTTACATTCTGTATAGAATTTCTTTATTTTTAACAAGTACCTGCACATTTCCAAAAAGCGGCCTTTGAAGAAGAGAAGTAAAGCTGGGGATATAAGTATCTAAATGTTCTCTAGATTACTATATAGTGTCCCTCTATATGGCAGTATATCAATTTCTGGCCATCAACTTATTCTCAAGTTTTATCTTTATATTGAAACTGGAGCTCGGTAAATGTCCTAAAAGAAAAAGTGAATCCTTAAATTCTATTGCTCCCTCTGAAGTTTACTTGAGTGCACAGTTTAAGGAATTTAAATCAAATGAACCCTCATTTGTTGTTCTGCTGGTGTTTGCCTGAAGTTCGTTCATGCAGCTAATTAACAATATTAATTCTCCTGGATATTTTCCTTCCTAATACCTTCACAGGTAGCACTAGATACCAACAGTTAATTTTTTCCCCTTTTTTCTTACGTTGTAAAAATTAACTGTCATTTTCTAAAGATTTCATTACAGGCGATTGATAATGAAAACATGTAGAGACCAACCATCACCCTTGAGTTTGTCCACGTCTAAGTGGGAACTGCTGCTCACATGGTTTCAGAGGACCTTGGAACTTTCTCAGCAGGAGGTAACTTGAAATGCAGTGTTAATACTGAAATCATGGATAGCCCATACCAGGCTTGGTAAAACGGGCAGAAAGTTTCCTGATGCCATCATCTATAGTCCAGTATTTAAGAATTAAATCACCAGTTGCTGGAAAGCACACACACACACACACACACACACACACACACACACACACACACAC
>LOJH01024889.1:265-18953 GCA_001685095.1 Ellobius talpinus
GAGAGGGCCATCACCTGTGAGAGGGCCATTGGCAGTGTGATCACAGAATAGACAGAAGAGCCAAACGAGACCCAATGTACTACATGCTCAGCACAGATCCCAGCACATTCACACACCTAAGAGTCTAGAGATTTTATTAATAATACAAACCTTCGGCCTCTGTTGGCTCGCTCTGCCCCACCCCCAACGTCTTTCTAAGGATTGAAGACAGCAGCTGGCAGTGGGAGGTGGTTGCTTTATATATGAGGAGAACAAAGGGAAAATAGAACAAGGGGGTGGTTAGTGGCTACACCAACCATCCCCCTCGAAACTTGGGAGCGGGATCTAGGGTCCCAAGCCACCAGCAGCCCGTGAGAGCTTTGCAGTGCAGTCAGGCTTGCCTGCTGGGATAGAGCAATAGGACTCTCATGGTTTGGACCAGCACTCCACCACTGGAGGGGAAACTTCCTGCCTGGCTGTAGGGTTGGCCTCTGAAAAGCAGGAAGTAGGTTAAGTGAGGTCCTGGGGTTTCTCTCCCCCTTTCTAAGGCAACATGCAATATTCTCTAGAAGATTCTTTGTAGGTCCCATGAACTTCAAAGGCTGTGCCCCTCCAGCTGCCCACCTGCCTTCGTTGCTATGGAGCCCATGACCAAGTCCTTACCCTCTACCTCATTAGGGCTGTCCCTTACCATCCTCCACTCTCCTTGGAGCCTGTGGTTCTTGGTCTTTGTGGTGCCCGGGGGCACTCGGATGCCATTCTCTGGGCTCTGAGTCATCACTCCTCCTAGTGACGTCTTGGCACTTGGTTTCCAACTGTGTGTGAGAAGGCTATCCACTCCCCTTGAAGACACAGACTCACACTGGTGCAGGAGGAGGGGACCAAGGTGTTCCCTGTACTACATATGGCAGCGGAGAGCCACAACACCGGTAGATATGCCTTCTCTAAGGGGGGAAGTAGCCAGACAATAGGTGTGCCAAGACCATACTTGGGATGTGGAGCCCAGGAGGAAGCAGGCACCAAGAGGACAAAAACTTCGCAGCCTAGGCCTGATCCTGCCTGGAGCTGCTTCCTGGCGAGATCTTGGGCTAATTATTCATTCTCCGAGTCTTAGTTTCTCTGCTTGTAAATGATGGCAATTCCTCAAAGGTCTGTTGAGGATTACATGACATGTTATGCAAGGGAGGAAGCCCAGAGGCTGTCAAATGGGGGACTTTCACAGAGGAAGAAATGTTAAGGCCCCATTGGCTGCAACCTCTTCAGGCAGCTGGTCCCAGCTTTTCTTCATCCTCTCCTAGACAGTGAGCTGCTGCGCTTCCTTAAGCCCCACCTTCTCTTGCTGGAAAATGATCTCCTCAGTGAGCCAGTCTTAGTTCCCAGGGCTATGTCGCACTTGCCTGGCCACTGGGCAGCAAAGACATTGTGCTCTTTGTGGTAATGCCACTCTCCTCTTAGCTGGCAGCCACCCCGAGGGGAAGGCCTGGGTGACCATGGATGGCATGGACCTCAGAACACAGAGGAAAGCAGAGTTCCTGGGAAACAAGAAAAGAACCCCCTGGGCACCTATCCTGGAGATTCATGGCCCAGACCTCTCTCAGAGGAGGGCATGGTCAGCTGGCCAAAACAGGCTTTTAAGAAATAGACCTGAACCGGACGGTGGTGGTACAGGCCTTTAATCCCAGCACTCTGAAGGCAGAGGCAGGTGGATCTGTGAGCCTGGTCTACAGAGTGAGTTCCAGGACAGACAGAACCGGGACCACAGACCAGAAGTCCCTCCAGGCCGCAGCCTGAGTGGCCGCAGGGCAGCAGACAATAATGAAAATATCAGTAGATTCATGTGCAGCCACTAAGCCGACAGAAAAACATCAAGAAAGGGTTTATTTTGGGTCTGACTTGCAGGTTATAGTCACTGTGGGGAGGTCATAGTGAGCTTGAAGCATCAATCACATCACATCCAGTCAAGAGCAGACAGGCTCGCTTGCTTGAGCTTTGCTAGGATTCTCCACTCTTTACACAGTTCCAGGCCCCTTTCCTAGGATTGGTGCCACCCACAGTGGGCTGGGTCTTTCTGCGTCAGTTAACTTCAGCATCCCACAGATAGGCTACAGGTCATCCCAATGGAGACAGTCCCTCATTGAGACTCTTCCCAGGTGGTTCCAGGTGGTGTCGAGAATTAAAGCTAACCATCAGAGGGCTCATTAAGTAGTAAACTATGATTTCAGGTGGGGGAAACAGGGAGGGGACACTTGATTAATAGCCATGACAACATCTCTTTAGCTTTTACCCTTAAACTGTAATTATCTTTCCACACACTGTGAGGAGGAAAAAGGAGTCGAGGAGGACTGTCCAGGAAACGACCCAGCTACGGTGCCCTATCATCTACCTGCCTGTCAGTGGCCACACAACCTCTGGAGGCAAGTGTCATGCCCACTCTACAGACAAAACTGCTGTGGCCTAGAACATAACAGAGGAACCAGATCTGGGGACCTTGGAGCCCATAATCCCAGCCACTACGCTACCTTGGCTACTGCTAAACCGGCCTCACTTGCCAGCACCCACGTGAGGCAGATTAAGGGGAGAACAGATGCAAGGCAGGCACCGATCAGCCACAGCTATTCCAGGCTGGAGCCCCCTCAACGCCTTCTGCACCGTCGCACCTGGTCACCCCTTCCAGTCCCATGCACAGGGTTGCCCATCTCTCTGGCAGCAACCCCAAAGGGGCCAAGGAACTCTCCCACCCAATCCAGGAGGGCTAGTTCCTGCTCCTCACATCTGCCCAGATGGCTTTGGTGCCGCTTCTCCAGGCCTGTGCATGTGTGCACACATGTACACACACACACACACAAGCACACTCACCCTCTCCAGGAGCACTGGTCTTTGTTGCATCACTGTCCAGTGGATCTAACAGAAAACTGCTACAACTGAACACGCAGGCTGAGTAGGGCAGCCCAGAGCCCTTCTTCCAGGATACTTCAGTACACCATAGGCTAAGTTTAGCTTTTAGTCATTTTAATTGTAAAAACCAAGACGTTTATATAAATAAGACTGCTGTGTAAAATATGGTTCACCCTTCTACTAAAACCCTTCTCCCCACACTCAAAAAGAATCTAGAAAAGCCAGCAAGGTAAGAAGTACAAAGAGCATGCGGTCCCTGATGAAGTCCTGGCAGGCCAGGTTCCCTGCTAAGGGGGCCTCACGGTGAGCGCACTCCTGGCCCAGGTGTCTCACCGGAGTTCAGCAACAGCTTGAGAACTCGCTCTGCACCATGGCCCTAGCTCTCAGCCATGCGGCTGATATGATGGAGGTGCTGTGGATGTGTGGCCCCGGCTGGGAGAGAGAAGGGGACAGGAAGACTGTGTGATCCTCATGCCAAAGCCAGGGCTATGAACTGCTGGGGTCCAGTAAGAAATGGTGGTCTGTTCAGCTCCGGGTTAGGCTGGGGAGGGGAGAGGGAACCCCTTCCCCAATGACAAGGAGAGAAGTGTCCTGTGTCTCATGAGAGGAGAGGCCCCGTCTTAGGCTACTTCTACATAGCCACTAATGACAAGGGAGTAGATACTTCCCAGCAGTCCTGGGGGCAGAAGGGCTTTGGGCTCCTGGGATAGAGGGTGGGACCAGTCCATTCCAAGGAGAAAAATCCCATGACTTCACCCCCTTCATCCGTCACACAATCCTACCCCTCATGCACACAGAGAAGCCTGTCCACAGCTCAGGACTCAGGGGGAGACAATGGAGAGCCTGGAGTGGAGATGTCACAAAATTCACGCCTGGATGTGGCTCAGGAAGCTGCTACACAAGGACAAAAGAAAACTCTGTACTCTCCTTGCAGGAGCCAGGCTCTGCCTAGGGCTGCTCCCCAGCCCAGAGGAGAGGCAGGAGAGCTGCGGATGCTGTCAGGAGCACTTCCACACACACACAGCCAGGGTTCCCCCGAAGTACAGGTACAGGAGGTTCTTCACCTCATGGGTGATCTCGAACCCAAAGCCCTCGCCGATCACCACATGCCAGGAGGAGCCGAACTTCTTGTCCATTGTCTCTTTGATCATCTTTGCAGCACTCTGGAAGGAAAGGGGCCAGTCAGGGGCAGTGATAGGTACAAGCCAGTTCCCACACCAGGAAGGAGAAGCCTGGCTCTGAGCTCTACGCAGAAAATGGCTGCTGCCCCAGCCTGCCTTCAGTCTGCCTGCAACATCACCACAGATGGCTCTGGACAGCACCTCCTGCAGGGCTATGACATGGGAACAGCACCTGGACACCTCATCAGGAAGGAACTGGAGACAGCAGGAAGAAATGGCGGCTTGAGGAAGCCTGGGCTGAGGGCTGGCTGTATCACTCTTGGTTCCAGACCAGCACCAACATCCTCAGCTGTGAACCAGAAAAACAGGGCACAGGGCTGTTGTAGAGACCAGAGGAAAAAACGAAGTGTGAGGGTACAACATGGGCCCTGAGGGGTGCCTTGAGGGACGCTGTGATCAGCAAGTGTGGCAGGTCCCAGGAAGACCCCAGTCACAGCAATGGCATTCCACTTCCCATGGAGGCTCTTTCCAAAGCTTCCTTCAGCATGAAGAGGTTTAGGAACACTGAGCACCGTGTCCCCATTACCTCAGTGGCTCAGGAAAGAGGCACCACCACCCATAGCCTACAGACTAGGGCTCCGTGTTCAGAGCTGAGAAATGGCTTGTCTTGAGAACACAGCGAGGGAAGGGTGCAGACGGGATATGGCCATACCACCACTTCCTTGCACACCACAGCCTCATGAATGGCACTGCTGGGCTGATACCTGGGGCCATATTCCCAAGACCTGCAGCAACACCTGTGGCCGAGCTGGGACTCCACCCTTTCAGAATGGATGGATGAATTCATGGATGAATGCCTGGCAGACCTCTGCTCATGGCTGGGATGGAGCCCAGAAAGATGCCCTAGCCAATAACCCACTTGAGTCTGGGGACAGAGGTGGTATGAGACCCTACTGGCTTCCCTCCCTCTGGGGCTGGTATGGCCCTTGATACCCTTGCTAGAACCGACCTCTTCTCTCACTGGCCTTCCAGAACAGTGACCACTCCCAAGCAAGGCTCTAGTTTTGTCCTGGCAGGACTCTGGAGCTGGCTACAGGGCTCTGGAGCCACTCTATCATACACAGGGTCACCAGAGGCACGAGGGCCGCCTGCACTGATGGCAATACCTCATTGTTGTTGGAGAATTTCTCACAGGCTGTGACACAAAGCTCCATGGTCTCCACTCGCATCTCCTCTGGCATGTCCGAGTGCTAGAGACAGGGCAGGGTGACAAACAGAGAGAGGCTTAGCCCGCGACCTGGCCTTTCTGGCCAGCCTCTCGGTCTTAAGCTTAAGGCACAGACACTAGGTGGCTTCCCTTGCCCAGTCCTGGGTAGTGGTTTATCCCTGACTGGGGCCTACAGCTGGGGCAGAGCGCATGTGATATATGAGCTGCATGGTCTGGGGCCCCTGCCCCTCTGCAAGGGTCCATGTTCCCACCAAGGAACATGTGTGGGAGGAGCCCCAGCATGAGAAGTGGGCTCTCCTTCGAGCTGGGCCATTCCTGGGGGCCCCACTCCCTCCTGCTCCTTGGTTCTTTTCTCAGGCAGTTAGCCAGGTTCCTCCTCCTCCCATATGGAGGCTAGGGCCTGTCTTCATCCTCTCCCTCTCCAGCCAAGTCCTTCCAACAGCTGTGCCTTCCAAAGGGGAGGGAGGGCTCCATGTCTTCTAGCCCAAGTCCCACTGCCCAGTGAACCGCACTCGGTTTTCTCAAACATCTCCCAGTTTCCTCTCAAACCTGCTCTGCTTATAGTTTTGCTTCTTGGGAACAAGGACTTTTTCTTGACTCTGGCCCATCCAGATCCCACCCCCAGTGAGCAGCTTTGCCTCCACTCCTATCACTGGGCAACAGCAGGCTTAGCACTCCCTCTGGGTCGGCTCTCCTAACTTCAGTGAGAGTGATTAGCTAAGGACACAGACAATGTCACCTACAACTTCTGCCCCTCACTGTTCCCTGAACCTCTGGACAGAATCCACATTCCTCACCAGGCTCCTCTCACGGCTGCCAGCCAGGCTTGCACAGACTAGCCCCACCCTCGCTCTGAACCCCCATCTGCCACTCCTCAGGGGCTCAAACCAGCCAAGTTGATGATGCCAAACTTGTCCCACTAAGTCTCTTGTGCATCCTGCTTCTTTGAGGGGCAGGTCTTTCCTCAGGTTCCTGCAAGGCCTGCCACCTAACTTGATGAGGGTCACCGAACTGATTTCTTCCAGGAGCAGGCCTCGGTGGCAGCTCTTCTCTACAGCACTTAAAGCCTGCTGTTGTGTCCTTTTGCACAGGCCGGACCGTCATGGCCTTGTTTGCCATCATCTCCACACTGTCTAGACCATGCTTGGCAGACAGCAGGTGGCCTGAACTAACTTGGTGAATGAATGAATGAATGAATGAATGAATGAAAGAATGAATCACTGTGACTGTAGGATGTTTGGGTTGGAGCCAGCAGAGCCCTCTTCCTGCAGACTGCAAGCTCTGCCCCCTTGCAGACTGTGGGGCCTGGTGGCCACTTTCCTCCCTCCCCAGGCTTACCCTGACCAGGGGGAAAGTCTGCAGCCGCTTATAGTCAGCCTCCTCTTTCTTCCCTTCTGTCTCTCCCATGATTCTCCCAGTGTGCCCTCAGGAGGAGAGGGTGGGACGTTCAGGAGGCGCTGGGCCCAGCAGTCACGCTGCTCAGGAGGCTCGGGAAGCAGGCCTTGCCAACTTAGCGGGAGCAGAAAATGTCTTTCCCCAAGGGGTGCTGCAAAGAACAGGAAAAGCAGGAGGGAAGAGTTGGCTTCAAAACCACACATCACAAATTAGAAATGTCTCAGTGACAATCTGACACCTCCCCATCTCAACGCCTCTGCCTCCTTTCCCAAATGGCCAGCAAGTCTGCAGACGGAGGGTGAGTCAACCTGAGATGCTGCAAGAAAACACTGTCATTGTCAAGACAGATACTGATTGTGGGCCAGGCCAGGGATGGAGCCGACAGCTACCAATTAGCGAGGACAGTTTCTGAGTGCCATGACAGTCTGTCTGGTACTAAGGAAGCCAAATGCACAGGTGACCACTGACAATTTGGGCCTGTCACCAAGGGAGGAGCCCCTTCTGCAGGACCCTGCTCTGCAGAATAGGAACAATGTTGCGTGGTAGCTTTCCTGGCACACTGGGTGCCTTGATAGTCCCTGCCTACTCTCCCCAGAGCCACCAGATCCTGTCTAGCTGGTCCATTGGTTCAGCCAATGACCTGGGGCAAAAGTTCTCATGAGTGACTGGAGCCACATCGGTGGCAGGGAACTCAATGAAACAAGGTGTGTGGAGCAGCACACAGTGCCAGGCATGTGGGTATCACCTGGTCAGTGGCTGTCTCTCCTTCCTCTGGCTCACAGGGACTCAATGAGACAGGGTTTTTTTTTCAGACAGGGTTTCTAGACTCTTAAATACACACAAGCCCCTTTCCACCAGATCTGGACATCTAATGATAGGCAGAGCTTTTCACAAACAGATGGACTACACCCTAAATGACCACCAGCCCTGCAGAAGTCACGATGCTTCTTTACCCCAGTTTTATGCACCCAAGAATGAAATCAAAGGGGGGCTTTCTCTCAGAGGCGCTGACATACATGAGTATCTTTCTGCAATTTACATGGACAAATGAGGTCACACATTACAGCAGCATTTTTTTGTTGTTGTTGTTGCTTTTTTTGTTTTGTTTTTCAAGACAGGGTTTCTCTGTGTAACCGCTATGGCTGTCCAGGAACTTGCTCTGTAGACCAAGCTGGCCTTGAATTCACAGAGATCTGTCCGCCTCTGCCTCCTGAGTGCTGGGATTAAAGGTGTGTGCTACCACTGCCTGGTTCAGCCACATTTCTTAAATTTATAATAAACTTAATTTCACTTCATGGCCACTGAACCCCAAGATGGTCAGCATAGTAACCAAGAGGTTTGTAGATTATGAGACAGTGGTTTTCCAAGCCTGTTTGGAATTTCTGGACTCAAATGATCCTCCTGCTTCAGTCTACAAATAGCTGGGAATGAGGCACCTGGCCAACGGGTGGTAAAGGAGGTGATATGGATTAACTGCCATGCACCAGCCCCCATTCCCTGCACTTAGTCTTTATGTGGAACTTTATGGTGATGGCGGCAGAAGTTAGAGCCTGGGTGTGGGGGCAGAAGAGCTGCAACCTCTGGCCTGAGGTCACTCAGCTCAGCAGAGAGGAGAGCCACTGGCTACAGCATTGCCCTAGAGCTGCTCCCTCACTTCATGCACACACATGGGCCCTTGCTGCACACTTGACCACAAGTGTGGCACCTCCCCTCCCAGTGCTCATTGTCCTAGGGTGACTGCCATCTGGCTTGGCTGAGCACTGAGCTTTCTGGGTACTCTTTCCAGGCTGCACTGTGCTGTTAGATCACACCCTCTCTGAAGCTGCAGCCACCCCCGGGGCCACACCATTGGTGGGCATCCTCAAGCAAGGCTCAAAGCTTGGCACAGACTCCACCACTCCACGACACTGGTGTTTTCTGATTCCCCAGAGGACAGATGGCTTCACTTATCTTCTAAGTCTGGGCATTTGTACAACTTGGGTTTCAGCAGGTTTTGTTTGTCTCTACATATGTGCTGGCTGTTTACCAAGCACAGTCTCACTGCACTTTCTGGTCAGGTTTCTTGTTCCACAAAATCCAAAGGGCCATTCATCTCTGCTCACTAGTGCGAAAGCCTGTCGCCCAGCCCATCCTGTGTTCTTAGCTTTAGTAACACCATGTTATTGCCTCCTCAGCCACCTTCACCAAGGCGGTATGGTAGGGGGTGCCAGGGCTTTCCACTTTGTTTACCTTCGAGAATCCCAAGCGGGAACGACTTAAAGTGTGGAAGCAGCTGCTCCAGCATCTTCCACTTAAGTGTTTCAACTCAAGTTGATTCATCTTCAGATCTAAGAAAGGCTGCCAGGAGGGGACAGGAGGGAACACAGAACCTGTGGTGCACACCAACCTCAAAGCAATCATATCTATATTGGCCTCAAAACAGAATCTGTGGGCGGTCACAGGACTTCATAGGCTACCAGAGTTGCTCTTCAGGAATAAAGAGGGAGAAAGGCCTAGGATAGTTCCAGGGAGCCGCAGCATGGAGTGGAGGACGCCAAGTCAGACAGGGGCTGCAGGGGCGACTAAGGGGAAAAGCACTTGCTTAGCAGGTGCAAGGTCTTGAGTTCTGTCCCTAAAGCTGCAAAATGGATACATAAGTCAACAAATCAATGAAACACTGAGGTCTAGATGCAGGGTGGGTAACAGAATGGCATTTGTTAGTATTCAGGCATCTGTACTGGCCTGACCATGGGGGGTACGTCCTCAGCTGTAACCACTAAGAGCACTTCCTGTGCACATTCACCATGTTCACCTTTAAAAGAACTCTGCCCACCTCTCATCTCCCCCCCTTTCTCTCTGCCTGTCTCTTTCTCTTTCTTCTGCCACTCCTGTCCCCAGAGGCCAGTCTCTCCTCTCCCCTCCCCCACTTTTCCACTCACTTTCCCCCAATAAAAAAACCCTCCACCTGAGCTCTGTCGCATGACATCTTTCTCTCACACACTGCTTTTCTACATTACAACAGACTTCTGCCTACTTCCTTGGCTTTGGAGCCATGAATAAGGGGCCACTGCCAGGCCTGGGCTTCTTGAAGATGGCTTCCTCATTCTTGGCAGACTAACATAGTGTTGTCTGAGTGGTGTGACCCACCCAGTGCCCTGTAGTTCCCGATGCTCTGCTCTTTAGGAGCGTTGTCCCTCCAGCCAGGACTCAGCCAATGTTATTCAACCACATATGTTCTGGACCATGATCCATGAACACAAGAGCTTTCCTGATCCCCTCCTGTTCTCCCAGCAGTCCCAAACAGGGAAGACTTACAGAGGAAGAGGAAGTGTTGCAGATGGCGGGCTTCCACACAGAAAGGGAAGGCAGTTTTATGACCCCGTATCATTCTGGTGCAGCTGCACTCATTCGGCCATGATTAGCACACCCTGCTAAACGGGTGCTACCTAAAATAGCGCAACTGGGGCTCTAATAATCTTACCAATCTTCCATGTAAATGAGCATGTGCCTGAGAGAGGCTCCATTCGACCAAACCACACTTTTTAATAATGTAAGTGTGCCACAGTCAGCATCTGGCCCAGCATGAACTGGCTCTCCCTCTAGGATTCCTTTAGTGCTCTTCATAGCCCCATTCAAGAGGTACACACAGGGCTGCCCCATTGCCTTGTCAAAGCCAGTGTGCCTGTCCGGAAGGTCTTGCTCGCTGTGACACGAGAACAAGTCACCGTTGTTTCTGTTTTTTTGTTACTTTGTTTCTTAAGAATTTGAGGAGAATCTTTAAGAGGGTTAGAGTGTAGGGGAGGTTTGGGGAAAATACATGGCTTATGGGAAGTAAAGCCAAAAGCATCTACCAACTGTGTATGTGCATGCCTATGTATGTATGTGGGGGGTTGTGCATGTGTGCACGTGAATGAACACACATGCATGCATGTACCTGTGTGTATGTGCTTATGTGCTGACACTTAATACTTGGAACGTCCTTGGCCCTTAGGCTGATAACCTACTACATAACCAAGAGACTTCAGGACCCTTTTGGAGTGTGTCATGGTGTTTCCAAAGACACTCTGCGAGTGGGTCTGAATTCACATCTGCTCTGATCCTGGCTACTACTCCTGCCCCTAAGCCTCAACTTTGAATCTGGAAGTGGACTGAGCAGGCTCTACCTCACAGTAAGGACCAGCACCTGTTTCTGGGGTGTCAGGAAGAGGAACTTCGCTATCTTTCTTCATAGAAGCCAATCATGTATTTAAGCATCTGGGTCACACACTATCACTTCCCCATTTGCCCTGCGGGTCAGCCTCGACTTCAGCACTGGAGGAAGAGAGTCACGAGGACATCAGTGAAACCTGGGTTGGCCAATGGTGGTGGGGGCTTGACTACATTCTACCTTCACCTTCATATTCATTACTTCATCTCAACACTAAAGGAGCTCCCCAGTGAACTGGCTTCCAACTCTTTGGGGAGGGGGAGAATCAGGCACCTAGTGCTCAGGAAGGCTCGGTAGCAAGAGTGTACAGCCAGCATTTACAGAGCCAGGATCTGAGTTCAGATCCATCCTCTTGACTTTATACTGCTTTATTCCTTGGAAGAAATAATTTCAATATTGGCATCAGCTCGGTCACCTATCTGTGCCTGCCTCCTGCCTCTACCCATTTGGGGGTCTCTGCAAGCACCTCGGCCAACAGAGTAATGATCTGCGGGAGGTAAGAAAGTACTTATGTTCAATATGACTAAGTACTGGGTGTTGGTTCAGACTTCTTGAGTATGACCTGAAGTGGTATATTTTAGGTATATTTGAGGACAGCACAGACTGTTGAGATTTTCCTGGTCATAATTTAACTCAATCCCATGTGTACAACAAAGCTTAAGACATGACTACATCAAAACTCTCTGCAAAGCACATGGGAAGTCTTCCATAAAGAAGGGCTCTATAGATTGACAAGCTCATGATAAGGGTCTTGGGAAGGATCCAGTGTGGTCTCAGCCACACAGATAGCGTGAAGGTCCCCAGGCTATTATAGCCACATCTGCTCCCAGCCTTTTGGGTGGGATACTAGGTTTGCATCCCTTTCTTTGAAGAAGCAACCCTGTGTGTTTAAAATCCCAGTTTCCCCTTGTGCTCATTTGTGAACACAAAGACCTCTGTGCTTCCCACATCTCCTCCTCTTTTAGGTTTTAAGGATAAAATCGTGTCTGTACTAGAAGCCAAGGTTGAACGCCTTGCCTGCATTGCTCGTCTAGTATAGCAAGCATAAGAGAATTGTAAGAACAGCTAACAGAGGACCAAAGGAAGGGGAAAGTCATTTTAACCAGGATGGCTATTCAAAGGTCACTTGAGATTTTATTTATCTCTTTATGCAGATCATTAATTTGACCACTGATAGTGAGAAAATCTGACACATTAAAACAACACATGCTTTAAATTGTGGGCAACCAGGTTTATGCTTGCACAAGAAATATCTACAGTAGCTCTGTTTGGTAAAACTGTGGTTTCTCCGTGCCTCCCACACAGCCACACCAGGGACATGGGACATGCACTGTGTACCTTGGTCATCACATCCCTGNTTTTTTTTTGACATGTTGACCCTCTGCCTCTGGAAACAAACAACAAAGCTGACAAGATGAGGAGGAGAAGGGTTCAGGGACACGAGCAGTGAGATCGGGTTCCCTAAAGGCCTGGGTTACCCAGGTCAGGCCAGAGTGAAAACAAACCCAGGGCTGCCATTCTCCAATTTGATTGTAAGGGCATCAGAAATCCATCATCTTGCTGGGTGTAGTGGCACATGCCTGTAATCCCAGCACTCAGAAGCCAGTCTGGCCTGCACAATGGGTTTCAGACCAAACAAGGCAACAGAGTGAGACCTTGTTTTTCCCTGACCCCAACCCCTTGATTTTATCCAAGACAGGGTTTCTCTGTGTAACGTTGGCTGTCCTGGAACTCACTCTGTAGACTAGGCTGGCTTTAAACTCATAGAGATCCACCTGCCTCTGCCTCTACCTTCTGGGATTAAAGGTGTGTGCTGCCACTACCACCACCACTGGCTAGCATGAGACCTTGTCTTAAGAAATGTTCACTAGGAAGGGAGGGAGGGAGGAAGGAAGGAAGGAAGGAAGGAAGGAGCAAGGGATGGAGGTAGACAGGCAGTAGGGCCATCATCTGCTATACACAAGAGATAGGTTGACAGTTAGTTGGGTTAACTGCAGTCCTTAAAAAAAAGGTCTACACATGCACAAGCTGTCTCGTTTGGTTTAAAAGGTCTTTGCTTATTCTCAATTACACTGAAGTCCAGAGAAAACTTCTTTATGCTTTGATCATGGAGAGGGGGAGAGGTGGAATTAAGAGAGACATCTGTTGACTTGTTGAGCTAGGCGACTCAACATTTTCTTTGTTCAACACCTCGTGCTAAACGACAGTGACTCACATAGTACACTCGCATGGACATACCCAATTTTGGAGGCGATCCCAAACATTTTCGTTAAGAGACAAGTAATGAAAAGTCAACCATGGAAGCCACGGCATGAGGACAGCAGTCGTCCTGTGATTTCCACCCCACTTCTTCCGCACTCAGCACAACAGATTTGAATGTAAGGAATTAAAAGTGACATTATCACAGGCTCGAATTGCAGGCAGGTCTGATTTATCTCCTAGGAAACCACTGACAATTGCTAATCAGCCTTTACACCTTACAAGTGATCACGACTTCACCATGTGTCGTGAGTCCAGAGACCCTGGAGCTCAGGACTTCAGTCTCTTTTACTGTCCCAGAATGAGCAGTCTAGTGTTAGGCACATGGGAGAAGTCCAAAAGATAACCAAAATGGAATTAAATTATGTTTCAGTTGCCTCTTGGGAGGGGAGAGGTCCATTCAAAGCCATCCAATAATACTCAACACTGGAGCTGGGACGGTTCAGGGTGGTCTGCTGCACCAGATTGAGGACTTGTGTTCAGAGCCCCAGTACCTACAGGAAAAGCTAGGCAGCGCTGGAGGGATGCTCCATGGGTAAAGATGCTTGCTATACAATTCTGACAACCTGAGTAAAATCCTCAGAACCTGAGTGGAAAAAGAGATACCGCTCCCAAAAGTTGTCCTTTGATTTCCACACCACACTGAGGGTGCATGCACACACCCTCTTTCCCCTCACTCACAAGTGCGCACACCCAGAGGTGGCTGGATGCTCTGCTGTGTGCCTGCAATCCTGGTGCTAAAGAGGCAGGGACAGGAGAATCCTGGGACTTGTTGGTCAGCCAGGTGGAGAGTGATTGAGAAAATACATGTCATCCATCTCTGGCCTCCATATACATGTACAAACAGGCACTCCAAAACATGAACATGTATACACATGCACAACATTTTAAAAAACATATATTTACTTAATACTCATCTTCAGCCAGAGACCAAGAGAGAAATTCTACATACAGGCTCTCAAAAATTCATACCCCCCCAAAAAAAAAACCTGTCAAACAGGTGCTATTCCCCATTACCAATGAGCATATGGCCTGAGCAAAGCAAAGTGACTTTCCATCCAGCTGAGAAATGAGGGCCGGATCCCACCCCAAGTACCACGGCTTCAAGACTATGCTTTTGACACCTCCACAAGTAAGCAAGAAGCAGCACAACCATCATGGGTCTCCAGCACATATGAAAAAAAACTGACCCAGGAGTTACGATCCATGGCAGAAAGATATGAAGGAGGAGGAAGAGAACTGGGAGGGGGATGGAAGGGTGTTGAGAGGAGCTCAGAGTGAAGGGGAGCACAGAGGAGCTCAGAGTGAAGGGGAGCACAGAGGAGCTCAGAGTGAAGGGGAGCACAGGCATTAGCACTGACGAGTGGGAATCCGGACAAGCAGGCATGGGGAGGCTCTCCAGGCAGAGAGGCAATGCACAGGTTTCAAGAGAAAGTTCAAGGTTTCCTGGGACGGGTGACAGAGCACAGTTGAGAAGGGAGCCAAAGGGCTGGTCTGAGCTGTGTGGAAGTGCAGAGGGCCCTGAAACCCAGGCATAAAAAGTGTGGGTTTTGTTTTTTAAGATGGGCTTTCACATAACACAGGCTGGCCTTGAACTCACTGAGCAACTGAGGATGACCTTGAACTGCTGACACCTCCCAAACACTAGGACTGCAGGACACACTACTGTGCCTAGCTTCATGGAGCTTTCTTGGAGGTTGGTAGCACAGTGGTGACTTGGGTTGTTAGGGGCAGCAGTTAGGAAGCTACAGTAATAGCCCCTATGACAGGCATTAAAGGCCTGGACCAAGATGGCAGCCTCAGGAACAGAAAGGATGTGAAATCCCCATGGAGACAGAATCAAGACAATTTGATAACTCAGTCCTAAGTTGAACAGGCCTGGCAGAGCAGGGAGAAAGCCAGGTAGACCAGATGGACAGGCAGAGAAGCAGGCCAGCTTGATTTTAGCAGCTGGCAAAATGCAAATAGAGACATCTGATCAGGAGTACGAGATGACGGAATCAAGGATGGTTGGAAAAGGGAAGCCATGAGTCCAACTCTCACATCACCACATCAACCTCTTCCAGTTTTCTCCGCCCCTGCCAAGAATCCCCAGCCACAAAGTGCAGGGTAGATCAAAGCTAGAGAGATGTGTGAGGTTCATCTGTAGACCGTGGGTACTAACTGGTTCCACAGGAAATCTCTGGGTTCCTCCCAGGAGGGAAAGTGTGAGATAGTAAGAGACAAAGGAAGGAAACTAGGGGGTTAAGGATATGGGTCCGTTTATAAAATGCTTGCTACAGGAATGCCTGGGTTCTCTTCCCAGCATGGTGTAAAAGCTGCGTGTGGCAACCATGCCTATGATCCCAGCATTGGAGAAGCAACTGGAATGATCCTTGGAGACCATTAGCTGTCTAGCCCAATAGTGAGCATCAACGAGAGACCCTGCCTCAAAAAATAAGGTGGAGAGAGGCAGGTGGCTGTGGCTCACACCTTTAATTCCAGCACTGCCCAGGCAGAGGCAGGCAGCTATCTGTGAGTTCAAGGCCAGCCTGGTCTACAAAGTGAGTTTCAGGAATGCCAGCAGGGCTGTTACACAGGGAAATCCAGTCTCAAAAACAAACAAAAAGAAAGAAAAACTTATATAAGGTGGAGAGTGACTGAGTAAGACACCAAATGTTCACCTCTGGCCTCCACATGAATGTGTACACACAGGAACATATACACACACAGAAGAAAAGAAAGCTAGCAAGTGCTGAATCTACACTGACTGGGCCCTTTATACAAAGGAGATGGGCTTTGGAATAATGACTTTAGATTATAGATCCATCGACTGGTGACCAGAGTGATTTCAGGTAACTTGCCAGGATTTGTACAAGTGGGAATCCAACTCCGGTTTGCCAAGTTCTTTGCATTACATAAAAGGGGAGAACACATCCCCCGGGGAGCTGACAGTTGAGTCCAAGAACATCATCCTAGGAAGTCAGAGTCCAAAAGGCCTTTGCGACGATTCAACCTAATTTCGCCTTTATAGATGGGGAAACTGAGTGCCCCCCACCAACAGGCATCCCAGAGTCCCAGGACGTCGCCAAATCTCCAAACCAAGTGGTCTAGGACAAGGCGCTTGTGACCACCAGCCAGCAGCGGGGTGGCGCGGGGACAAGGCGCTGCGGGAGTCAGAACAGGAAGGATACGAGGGCACGGAGCTAGACGGGGCCCAGGGTGGGTGAGCAGAAGCGGCCTGCACAGTGAGGGTGGGAGGGCACAATGTCACTGTCGAGTTCCGCGGTCCTCTACGTGGGACAAGGGGAGGTCCTGGGCCGGGAACCGCAGGCTGGGGATCAAGGTGCGGCCTCGCGCTGGGCCAGGCCTCGTCTGCCCGGCGCGTCCTCCCTCCATCCCTCCGGGCCAGCCCTCCCCACCGCGCTGCCCACCGCACTCCGGCTGCCTCACCTGCTCCCGCGGGGGCCGGAGCCGAGGCCGCTGCCAGCGCACCCCCGCCAGGGTTGTCAAGGAGCGAACAAGAGTGTCTTAGCAACCAGCACGGAAGTCCCGTCCCCTCACCGGACGTTGACAGTAATTTCACTTATTATTGGTGTAGAGAAGTGCCAATTAACTCCGGCCCTAGGAGGCCGGCGCTCACTCGAGGGGCGTGGCTTAGAGGCCGGGGAGGCGGGGCCTCTCTTATAGTCGTCTTAAGTATGCCGGAGCTGTCCTTGGAAAGAAACAGGCTTCGCAAAGCTATATTGCCCTGTGAGTTTTCGTCATTGGAAATGACAAATGCAGTTTGTTGGTGTCGTGACGCTCATCTTCTATTTTACAAGGACCTCAAGAACCTGATATCAACCAGAATTTATGTAATGCTTTACAGGAACTGTCTCGTTGAGTCTCAACAAAGTAATTTCAAGTAACAGCATCCATAATCCTGTCTGAACTGATTCGTAGAAATGGAAGGATAAAACCAAGGAATAGCCCAGAAGAAGGAACCCGGGTCCTCTTTCTTTCCCTTGGGCACACCTTCCAGAGTCACCTTGCACTAGGGTCTGTACCATCAGAAGCAGCTGTGAAGAACCTGCTTCTGATTCTTCTAGGGAGGAAATGACCAAAGAGTGTTTGTTAGTGCATCTAGGTGAGGGGAAGGTGACGAGGAAGAAGAATAGATCAAAGGGTCAGTGGGATACCCCATAATTTAAAAATTTACTTTACACTTTAACATCCTCATTAGTGAAGCTCCGCTGGCCGGGTCTCCTGGCATCTACAGGAGGCTCAGCCCTGGCTAGAAGCTGGTGATTCCGGGGAAGCCACAGTCCAGCAGGAAGAGAGCCACGAGAAGAAATGGATATAGAATCTTCTATTCCACACGCTTCTATAGCATAGAGGGCAGGATACTGGCTCTCCTAAGTGTGGCACCTAAGTGGGCAGAGCCCAAGATGACCAGAAGGCTCATGAGAATGGGACAATAAGTTGCTGGGGAGCAGGCAGTGGCTCCAGGAGGCCTGGGTGCAGGGCCAATGTAGTGTGGGTAGGGGTGAAGACACAGAGGGAAGTAGAGTGGTAGATGGAGGGGTTTGAGACATAAATGCCCCCTGGTATGAAGTTAGTTAGCATGGAGCACCGTCATTGGTGGAAGGCTTCGGGGAAGGCGGTAACAAGTTTTGATCTGGGACACTGGACTAACTAACCCTAACCTGACTGTGTAGACTGAGAGCAGACGCACCAGGACTGTTTTGAGATTTGACAGCGTGAATTCTGCTGCTTGGGCCAGTCCCAGCTTGTCTTCCTGAAAAGTTCTGAGGGTCTGTGGAATGTCTTACTCAGCCTCCAAATTTCCTTCAGTCTCTTTTCCAACTTCCTCTTGAGACGACGGGCAGCCTTTGAGGGGGGAGGATGCTCTTTCTGTCTCCTATACAAACATCTCCCAAAAGGGGTCCGTGTTTGCCATCTTCTCTCTCTCACCTCCCTTTCATTCTTCTGCCCACCGCAATCTGTCTTCCACTCCCACAATGCCACGGAAATTTCCTCTCTTGTCGTTAGCAGTGACCTTCCGAGAAGCGGAAATCGATAGACTCTTTCAGTCTCTGTTTCACAGGGACCCATCTTCCCTGCTGGCAGCACCAACCACAAGAATCTTCACACAATTCTCCACCACAGAAGATCACTTTGCAATGCAGGTTCCAGGGTCTCCTGCAATGGAATGGGGAGAGGCAGGAGCATGGGTTAGTGTGCCCTGTGCACACTAACAGTGAGAGCCGCTGGCTACCAGGGCACCTCACACTCATGTGTCCCCCAAGTCTCCAATTAATTTGGCTTATGTCTTAGGCTATTCCTTTGCTCCTTAACTTGACTGTGCTTTCTGACAAGCCGTTCGGTTTGGATGTGAAATGCCCCCATAGGCTTACGGTTTTTGCCCTTGATCTCCAGCTGGTAGCACTGTTTGGTTGTAGAATTTTGGGACATCAGACCTAGCTGGCAGGCAGCTGGGGAGCAGGCCTGAGGGTTATAGCCCTGCCCTGCTTCCAGTTCTCCTTTCCGCTATAGGAGCCACCAAGATGTAAAGGAGCCATGTCCTGGTCATCATGCTTTCCCTATCATAATGGACTATACTTCCAGATTATGAGCTAGAAGAGACACTCCTTCCTCCCTCCC
>LOJH01024891.1:0-12772 GCA_001685095.1 Ellobius talpinus
GGCAGGTGTGGGAGGGTACAATAGGTAAGCAAGTGTACTTGCTTTTGAGCATGAGAACCTGAGCTTGGATCCAAGGACACACCGTAAAAACCCTGGGTGTGATCCCACACTTGACTTTAACCCCAGCACCGTGGAGACAGAAGCAGGAGACTTGTGATGGGGCTGCTAGCCGACAGCCTAGCTCCATGCTCCTGGAAAGACTCTGTCTTAAGAGAGTGAAGCAGGGAGTGGTGGAGCCGAACACCAGATATCCTCTTCCAGCTTACACGCCCTAAGCATCCATGAACATGAACACACACGCATACACACGTTCCCACATACACACAAATTTATTTACTTATTAATTCATTTATTATTTGATGCTGGGGATTGACTCAGAAACTCTCACAAGCTAAGCACATGCTTTACCACTGATCTAAACCTTCAGTCCTTTTTACCAAGGGGAGTAAAAGATTTGGACAAATGAAAGCCATCGCGTGCTGCTAAATCAAAGGCAAATGAAGGGACCTTGACCAGCCCAGGTCTGGTAAGCATGGCTCTGGCAGGCATTTCCCATCTCCTGATTCCCTCTGCTTTGTTAAAAACTGTTACATTACATTCCTAAAGCTAGACCCCCAAGGTCTGTTCTCATATTTGGCCACTTCCTTCTCCTGAGGCTGACTACTAAGGTCCAGAAATCAAAGTATTGAAGCCCACCAATCAAAAGTCCCCTTTGGATCGCCGAATTAACATGCCCAATTAAAATTAAACACCTCATCCTAACACAGGCTTTTACCTTTATAAACTGCCATTTTCCCATGTGCCACATCTGTCTCCTCTCTATCCAGGGCAGTCCTTTATTCTCTTAGACAAATATCTCTGCCTCCTTTCCCTTGTTCCCTTCCTCTGCTCCCTCCTTCTCCTGTCTTTGTCTCTTATCCCTGCCCTCTGTCCCTCTGGAGCAAATAAATCTCCTTTGTGCTGAGAACTTGGCCTTGGGGTTCCTGAGATGATACTTTTCTTTTCAACAATAATGTGAAGCTATCATTTCAAATTCAACCAGATCTCTTACAAGAAAGTCCTGGTGCACATTTTGTTTGGAAAAGCAATCATGCACAGATTAGGCAGGATGTGAGCTGGGGCTGGTTGTCAGAAAACTCATGGGGAACTCTCTAGAGATTAAACATGGTTCCCCTGGCACCAGGTAGGAGTCATTAATGGAGAGCTGAATGTGATAGCTCACACCTGCAATCAGCACTCAGGCAGCTGAAGCAGGAGGATCACTGTCAGTTCAAGGATAATCTGGCCTACAGAGTAAGACCCTGTTTGAAAAAGAAGCAAAACAAAATAAATAGCCTGGCATGGTGGCATGGTGGTACATGCCTGCAATCCGCCTGGTCTACACAGTGAGTTCTGGAGCAGCCTGGGCTACTGGTGTGTGTGACTGTTCTCAGGAGGGGTGAACAGCATCTACCTGCTCCAGACAGGGAACTGATAACTGACCAGAGTGAGGATACCAAGAAGTCCAAATTGGTGGACCCTGAGTTTTCCTAGGGTTATTTACAGAAGCAGAATGACTCAGAGACAGCTGTATCACCAAAGCCCACCCCAGCAAGGGTGACAGCTCACAAAAACTGGGAACCTGGAACGTAGGGCTCCACAGGTTGGAGCGTGGCTGGCCTGAGTGTCTTCCAGTGTCCTTTCTGCTTTTACATGCTTGAGGAGGGAGGGGCCCACTGAATCTAGTCAGTTTTGGGAACTTCTTGAAGCTTTTGTTAACTTGCAGTCTTGATAAACTTCCAAAAGGATGGGATGTTTCACCTCCCTTTAGCTTGCTCTCCTCCCTCCCATTTAACATTGTGGGCCTTAACTGACTTTCCTCCAAGACAGAAGGTTTTCCTCTCCCAAGAAACTGCCACACAGCAGCCACAGATGAGACCCCACCTCCAAGAAAACAAAACAAAAAATTCGAACAAAAATTAAAAGTTGGAGGTGATTTGAAGGATAGGTAATGAATCAAATTATTCTTCCTACCTAAACCAGTAAAAAGATAATTGACCTAGTCTATATACGAGCAAAGTTTATCAATAAGTAAATTAGCAACACTGAAATTACCAATCAATGTTTGAAAAAAGTATATTCTTCTTCGTAATAAAAAAGTAAACAAAAACAAAAAGCTAAGCAAAATCATAGGTAAAGTAAATATAATAGCTTTTTCACTTAGAAGAGAGACCATTTAGCCAGGTGGTGGTGGCTCACATCTTTAATCCCAGCACTCAGGAGGCAGAGGTAGATGGATCTCTGTGAGTTTGAGGCCAGCCTGGTCTATAACAGTGAGTTCCAGGATAATCAGGGCTGTTACACAGAGAACCTGGTCTTCAAAGGAAAAAAAAGAGAACATTTAACAATGGTTCTGAAAGTGCCAAAAATTCCTCTTTTTCCCCCCCAAAATTCCTCTTGTAGAGACTTATGCAAAGGGAATTGGAAGTGTTCATAAAAGTTAAAAATTAGAAGTAGCCTAAAGAGTTAGTTATAATATATATTATAAGAAGTTATAAGTATTGGTTAGAAATGGATATTATTGTTGTTTTACGAATCTTTTTCTAGTTGTCTTTCCTTCTTCCCTCCTTCCTTCCCTCCTTCATTTCTTTCTTTAGTACCGGGGATTGAATTTAAAGCTTCAACATATGCAAACACCCTACTATTGTACTGAATTCTTAAGCCTCATTTAAAAAAATATCTAATAGGTCTCTGTGTAGCTACTAAAAAGGGAGGCGGAGATGGGAGAGATGGGGGAGGTTTTACTCTGTGGTTTGCAGTGCTGGGATTGAGCCTTAAGTGTGCTAGGAAGAGCCACACTCCTGAACCATACCCCACCCTGTGTGACCAGGAGTGGAAAAGATAGATTACAGAACAATGTGCATATCAATATCCTATTTTTGAACAAAGAAGAAAATATCTTTAGAATAGAAAACTATTTGGGAGCACAAATGCTGTAGTACTAGCTATAGTGAAGGTTCTGGTGTTTTTATTCTGTTTTGGGAGTCAGGCTTGCTAGAGATAGAACCCAGGACCTTGCATCTGGTAGCCAAGCATTCTACCACTGGCTGGTTACATCCCCAGCCCTGTGTTTTCCAATTAAAAAAACGAACATGGACTGGTTTTACAATAATTTTGAAAACTATTTCTTCTAAAATCATTGGGCAAAGCTCAGTGTTACAGATGAGAGGGTCTTGCTAGAAAAGGTCATAAAAAGGAGAACGTACGATCTGGGGACTTCTGCTCCACAGAGATGGCCTTCTTCCCTGAGCAATGCTGTCTTCTTACCACCCTGTTTCCAAGAAATGGAACCTTCACTCGCTCCCTTTGAGGTTTTCAGAATGATGCAATTAAAGGTTTGTTAGTACCTAACTCTTGGAGAATATTCCTCCTTGAGTGTGTAGGGGATATTGGTGATCAAACCCAAGTTATAACTTTAGAGTCTGTGTAGTAAGCATGCTTTCTGGCAGTGAGTTATACCCCAGAGGAGAGGAATTCCATTCATTGTCCACATTTAATAAGTTTTGTTCTAGAGGTCATTCTTTTGTTTATTCCCCTGCATCAGTGCATCAGATACAGTTCTGCCACCTTTTCCCTCTTCCATGTTTCTCTTGTTCCTACAAGTACACACACACACACACACACACACAGAGATAAAGAGAGAGAGAGTTGTGTCTTGCTCCCCTGTCAAGGACGCATCTATCTATCGACTGATCTATCATCTATTGTGGTTGTTTTATTTGTTTTTCCGAGACAGTTCTCACTGTTTCCCAGGCTGTAATTGCTGACTACAGGTGTAAACCCTAACTAATACACAGTGCTTTGCTGTGCATCTATAGACCTAGTTAGAAGACACACACCTGAGGGCCAAGGAGAGCGAGCACAACTGCCCACTGTGGTCATTCATGCCCTTCCTTGGAAGTAGAGTTGGCCAACCTAGAGATGCACTGGAATGTAGTAGAGAGGACACCAAACCCAGAGGAGAAGCAGGAAGCAAGAAGCAGGGCTCTGCCTGCTCTCCAGGATAATCAAGTGGCCTCCTGCCATACTGGGGAAAAGCTGTGAAGTCAAATATTGGACAAAGATAGCCAAACTAGAAACCAACACACCAAAGAAGCATGAGTTAGCCAACAGCATGGTTATGTTCAATTACCAGGTCCATAGCTTACAACTATTCATACCCCAAGATACCTATGATGGATTTCTACATGGTGCAGAGATCATGCCCTAGCCTCTCTGTGGGCTTGAACAAGACGCACTGTTGAAAACAAGCCAGGACCACAAACTCTGAAGGGAAAACATCACGTGTGTTTTATTTGTTTGTCTGTTTGTTTGTTTTTGAAAAGACATTTGGCATCTATTCATAGAGAATGGGATTAGATTTAATTAAATGAGAGAACCCCCAACTCCATCTGGTTCCCCCATCACTGGTGAAGGATTTGGGAGAGCTAGGGTTTGTCTATTGGCGTACAAGAATTTCTCCTTTAAGAATCAAATATAAAATTCAAACTGCCCCTTATTTGGGATGTTGTAAGGTAAACAGTGCTGGCTTTCTGATCATTTAGACTCTTGAGTCGCCTCTGCAATCGAGGGATCGCCTTTCCCTGGCTTCTTGGAAATGTGCTATTGCTCTGTTCTGTGTTTCTCTCTCTTCCAGCGACAGTGAGTCCTAATCTGAGCGATGTTGATGTTCTCCAAGAGCGCACTCCCTGAGGGCACCTGCTGGACCTGCCACGGGAAGATGAAGAGGAGACAAGTTCCATTCATTTCAAATCAGTGTAGACACAAGACCCTTTTACTGTTTCTTCCACCACCCCCTCTTCAGACGATGACATCCCAGGGACTAGTCCTAGGAAAGGCCTGGCTGCCTGCCAGACTAACAGTCTGAGTGGAACTTGGGGTGCAGAAGGAGCACTTCTGATCAGTGGGCGTCCCCTCCCCACTCATTCTGATCACCTTTAAGTCGCCATCACTCATCTGCTTCACTCCTGAGGATTCGAATAAAAAAGCTGGTCTTCTTCCAGGTCACCTCACTACCTACTGGCTTTGGATGACATCGTCTCATCATTCATGTCCTCTGACAGGTCAACTCTGTTTGTTCTTCTGGGACTTTCCTCACGTCATGCCACGTCACAGAGAAGACACCAAACAAAGCAAGTGTTTCATATCCACACTATCTCAGGGGGCTGCTGAGCGTGTTTTTCACCTGCTAAGAAAACACAACAAGGAAGGGCACAGCCCACATGGGCGATCCTTGAGTGGCTCGTAGACTCGCACCCAGCCACACTCAGCCACATCTCAATCACTTTTGAAAACTGTGTAGAAGAAATAGCTGTCTTTAAAGAGAGAAGCAACATTTTCCCTCTCCACCAAGATCACCTTGCACCATCTCAAAGCTGTTGTTTTGATCTTGTCTCATCCCTCAGGCCTGTCCTGTACGGGCACGCGGCATGGAATGCATGCAGGCTGAGATCATCGTGGAGATTCTCAAGGGTGAACAAGATAGATCTGTACCCGTGGCAGCTAGGGCTCGCTCTGCTCTGCATTCTTTCCTGAACGCTACGGCCCTTCCTGTAGAGCTGGTAAGAGTCCCCAGCCCTCAACAAAACACTCCAGGAGGTGGCTGTCAGGCCATCAGAGAAGACATTCTACATGAGATTCCTGGACATCCATGTGCTAAAAACTGTGGAGCAAAATGCAGAAGGGCCCACTAATATCTTCTCCTCCATCAAGGCAGTCCCATTTAATCCTTAGCTTTCTAGCTCTGACCTTTGAAAGGCCATCTAGCAAATTGAGTCCTTAGCTCTCCTGGGATGCTTGGTATTTTATTCCAGGAAAGAAACAAAGAATGAGGATTTTATTCTACTAACCACATATAAACTGAGGGGAGATGAAGCTAACTGAACTTTTTGCTGCTGAATTTGGAGTCTGTGTTTGAAAGGCTACCTTCATGCTCCACAGGGTGCCTTCTGCCTCCTTGAGGCCCCTTCATCAAGCTCTTGCCTTCTGAGCTATGCAGATAATTTTATAGGCAGAACTGCAGGCTAGGGTGGAAGACAACTCAGGTTGCATCGGATCCTGGCTCTCCCGCTGTCCTGGGACTTTGCAGTGCTCTGACAAAGGACAGTGATCGGACAGTGCATCCTCAACAGATTGGTCTGTCATGCCCTTAGCATTCTGACATGACTCTGTCCCTGCCCCTGGACATTCACAATCAATTTGTAACCTTCCCTGATTCTCAGACATTCACCCAGTGAATGCTGCCTTCTGAGTCATCATTGTTCGTCCTTTCTTCTGCCCATGACTGTTCCTTGAAATTTGCTTGTCTTTCTCAGAAAAGTCTAGTTCCCTCTTTCTCGGGCTGTCTAAGATCCTCGCTGACTACCCAGGCCTTTGACCTTGGTCTAATCCTGTCCAATATCAAACTTCGAAAGTCCTCAGAAGTGTCCAAGATCTTGGACTGTTACTCTGGATAAAGTGGTGTTTTGTGAGATGATAATGAAATTCTCATCCAATCTGCTAAATAACCTCAAACTCTCAAAGAAACCTATTGACCTGCAAGACGTTGGGTTTACATCTGAGAACTGTGTTGGCTTCTCTAGCTGCACAGTGCACAGGAACTTTCTACAAAGCTAGTTTGCTCTGGCAAGACTCATGATATTAGCATGGGTCAAGCGGTCAAGTTAACCCTAGGATCCTGAATCTTTATTATTAGACTGCCAGAGCACAGCATATGTATATGACAATTCCAAGAATTATTTTTTAAAAAACTTATTTACCTATGTACACAACTGCCCCATTTGTGTGTCCACATGACAGAAGAGGGCATCAGATCTCATTATGGATGATTGTGGGCCACTACATGGTTGCTGGGAATTGAACTCAGGACCTCAGGAAGGATACCCAGTGCCCTTAACCACTCCCTCCAGCCCTCTAAGAATTCTTAAAACAAAATATTTATCTTTTACATTATTAATAGAAAAAAAAACCTTATCAGTTTGCCCGAGCTGGATAGCCAATCAGAACAAATCAGATTTTAAAGTAAAGATGGGCAGGGAATATATATCCCAGCTGGGGGTTGTTTGCCTCACACACACAAAGCCCTGGGTTGGTTCAGTTCTTAGCATAAACTTGGTGTGGCTGCAGGAAGGTCATTCCTACAAGTTCAAGGTCATTCTCCACCACAGAGGGAGTTTGTGGTCAGCCTGGACTGCGTAAGACCTTACTCAAAAAAACCCAAAAGCCAAAAACAAACAACCGTTTTAAAGACAAAGTAGGTTAAAGACACAAATTCTTTTGGTGTGTTTTCTTAAGCAAAGTAGGTTGATAACATTGCCTAGGAGAATTCCTTTGGAAACTTGTTTCAATAAATATGTAAAAAACTTCCATTTGTGACTCTTTTTTTAAAAAAAATAAATGTATTGAATTTGTTCTTTGACAGATTCCTATATGAAGAAGTGCATTCTGATTACCCACCCTTTCTAATCCTTTCCCACCCCATCCCTCTCCCCAAGTCTCCTGCCCAAATTTGCCATTTTGTTTGTTTTGAGACACCTTGTGTTTAACCGGGATTTTCTGTGGGACCCAGGGTTTGGAACAAGTGGGTTCTTAAGTGGTCATATAATTAAAAGCAATGACTGTCCCCAAGGATTCCTAGGTAGTCAATAGTTCTTCAGTCTCTGATTTCCTGTTAACTGGCTGTCTTGTATAGGCAGTCATAGGCACCGTGAGGTCATGGCTGTACTGCTGTGCCAAGTCCAAAAAGATAGGATTTCACAACCCTCTCCCCATCTTCTGGCTCTAACAGTTTTTCTGCCCCCTCTTCCACAAGAATTCTTTCCTCTACAGGAAAAGGGGGCGGTGTCTGACCTGGAGTATCTGCAGAAACAAATGTTACTCTTAGCCTTAACCAGAGAGGCTTCTCTCAGCAGTGGCTGACACTGAATGCAGAGGCCCACGGCTGCTCACGGTGCTGAGAATAAGTGACAGTTGAGTGCTCCACCCTGACCAGGCCATCTGCATCTCTCAGTGCCATGACTCCTCTCTCCAGGACGGGCATTACTACCCACATGCATGGACATAGTCCGGATCAACCTTGGCCTCTACGGGTGGCATGTACTTTCGTTGACTTACAGAGCTCTGGCAGTGGGGATAATACAAATATAACTGGGAAAGTTAAACAAAAAAACTTTCAGTGTGATCTTGCAATTGGGTTATAAAAAACACCATCTCTGGAAAAAGGCCTTATGTTGAGTAAACAAATTGTGGGTGCTAGTTTCATCTTCTGTCAGAATTAGTGCAAACTCTAAGCCTTGGGTGATAAGACACGGTTTCCTACTGGGAAGACAATGCTGAAGTCATGTTGTGGGGAAAACATTGACATTTTAGACTGAATTCAATTAGCACACATGATTTTTCACATTCTGAAGACACTCAGGGAGCATGCTGGGGTTTTCTTTTAATAGCTACAGTAAGCAGCTAGGAGCAGCTCCCCTTACAGACACTGCTGCAAGCACAATGTCCAGAGGAACGCCTGTAGCCTACTGAGGACCGGCATCAGTCTAACCTGCCGGCAACTGCAAAACCCAGACAGCCAGCTGCCCGAGCCATTGGTCTTTTCAGGTTCCCCTTGATATTGCTGTGGCTCTGTATTGTCTTATGCTGAAATCTGACTTCCCGCCTCTTGAGACTTACTGCTTCTAGGTTCCTGGTGTTTCATTTCGGGATGCTGTTAATCCTGTTACCTTTTCTCAACAACACGCCGTTCTCAGGAGGTAATAATCAATATAACTGGACAGAACCATGGCCTCTGTGCATGTTCTAAACTCTGAAGTATGCTGAGAAATTAAACACCTAAACCAAAGTACTTGATATTGTCTGAGATCAGAAGGATGATTTAGAACTGTTGAACACAGCTGAAGGTGGAGTGTGTTTGTTTCTTTATGATTGAACTTGGATTGGCGAGCAGACGCAGGCGGGCTCGCCCTTCTCAGCCCATCTCATGCTGTTTTCCCCAGCCTTCAATGCTCTGTAAGTGGATATGTGAACACCACCAGAGCACATTCTTCCGTTTTCCTCCTTGGGTTTGCATGTGAAGAATGGGCGACGGGCCGCTACCACGAAATAAGTGTCTGTTTCAGTGGAAAGTAATCATTGTGTTATTCTCAGATGAAATTGCCGAAATTATAAAACAGTATCAGAAGCCTGAAGGCTGCATGATTAAAAGGCCGGCTTTTGAAATCACCGGGATTGTAGGCATTCAATAATAATAATAATAATGCAGTGCATCAGTGGTAATTTAACCCATCAGTGCATATCCACGTACATCTTGGACTTATGGTTCACTAAAAAGGGCTGTGTTCAGTTCTTTCATTTTACAAGCAGCTAAACTGGTTCTTTAGGAGGTCAGTTAGGTCAGATGGCCATAAGTTAGAGAAGAGCCTCACCTGCCTCTGTCCTAGCGAGGTACATGTTCTAGGTTTCAGCTCCCTACATAAGAACTGTCCAGTGCTGGTGGGTTGGCTGGGAGGAGGGTCAAGGCCCTTGACACCAGTTCTGACAATCTGAGTTCAATTCCTGGGACCCACACGTGGGAGGAGGTTCAGAACTGAGTCCTGAAAGTTGTTCTCTGACTTCCACATGTGTACCACAGTGCTTGCACATGCACACACACACGCACACATGCATGTAAATAAGAAAGACTTTTGTTTAAAGGATTGCCCACTTGGAGATGTGGGTCAGTGGCAAATCTCTTGCCTGGTGTTGGTAAAGCCAGAGGATCCATCCTAGCACTGCAGGAAAATGGTAGCAAGGACAGAAAAAATGCCCCATGGTTACTGATTAGAACTGATTCGTAAATTCATCAACATTTTAAGATGAATTGAAATTAGGTCTTCTCTTTTCTTACATGTCAGAATAATGCATAGTAACACTTTTCATGATTGAGGCTTTATCAGTGTCTGGTATATGTGTGTGTGTATGTGTGTGTGTAGGAATTATTCTCTTCTCACATTCATTTTTAAAACTTTATTTTTTAGTTGATTTTGATTTTATGGGTATGAGGGTCTTGCCTACATGTGCACCAAGAGTGAGGTGCCCACAGACACCAGAAGTGGGCATGAGGTCTCTAACACCAGAATCACAGACAGAGTTGAAAGCTCCCATGTTGGTTCTGGGGATCAAACCTGAGTCCTCTTGAAAGGCACCCAGCATTCTTAAGCCCTGAGCCATCTCTCCAGCCACCTTCAGGGGCATTTAATGTTTTTTATTTAAAGTAAATAAGACCACATGGATTTGTATGCTAAGTTGTTCACTCAGCAGTGATAGGTTGAAAAGGATTTCTAAATTAATTTAAACATGAAGAACTGTGAAATAGGAGAAGGGATGTTTGTCATGGCTTTGCTTCCACGCCTGCTGATGGGTATCAACATATGGGCTAACACCGTGTTTACAAAATGTGCTGCTTGCAAGAGGTAAAGGGCTCATTGTGCATCTTGCTAAGGGAAATTCATATGATCCTGTGGCTGTAAATGAAATGGTTACCCTCAGTATCACACTGCTTTGATCCACACACCTCTTTAATAAATGAGACAATCCCAGTCCCAAGCATTCTTTCAGAACTGAATCTGCTTTATCCAAAGTCATCTAGCTCCCAAACTCGTTTTTCTACATTTCTGTAAGATAACATTATTCTTGTCTTTATCCTTCCTTTCTGAACATCTTCGTATGAATGAATGAATGAACCCTGTTTATGGAAAGAATACTAGAGATCAAACCCCTCTCTTTCTGGGGCAATATTATACAGGCCATCTATTTCTGCATTGTATTGTAGCCAGGCTCTCAAACCACAGTTCCGTACCTGAGGTGGTCACACAGCATTTATAGACTGGCTGTCACCTGGGTCAGGATATGCTGGTATTGTTTTGCTCCCTTCTTTGTAATTATGGAGATCACCTGGGAAGAGGTGCTAATCCAAGCTAGTGACAGAGCTGTGGACTTGACTTTAGTCCTGCTACCCTGGAAACAGGATGCTAATGAACTTCTGCCTTAGTTTACCTTTGAGGATAAAAGCTGTTTTGAGAATAAATATGGGTGATCTTCAGGATTTGAATGTACCCCAAGACTCCCTTCCAATATTGCTGTGTAAACTGTGTCTCAATTATTCCTGTGCCTCCACACTGGTCCAGAGAGCTAATTTATGTTGGAGTTGGACCCCAGCATAGTGGCATTCAACATGGGGCTAAATGCTAAACCCGGAGAAACACGGGAGAAGTGACCAAAATTACAGAGGAGAAAATGAGGAACCCGTGAGAGAAAACTGCACCACAGGTGGATACATGAGTAATGAGCTCTCAAAGACAGAATTTAAGGAAGCATAGGATAAAGCGGGACAACAATATTGAGAGTAAAACTTGTAAATATAAAAATATGGGACAAGGAAAAAGCAAGTCATCTAGCTTCCAAACTCTGTTTTCTACATCTCTGTAAAATAACATTATTCTTGTCTTTATCCTTCCTTTCCGAACATCTTTGTATGAAAGAATGAACTCTGTGTATGGAAATGTAATTTAAGGTATTTTTAGTAAAAATGAAAAGAATACTAGAGATCAAACCTCTCTCTTAATGATTAACTCCTCTTCATGGCTTCATCCCAACTCCGTCTTCCACACCTTGACGTTGTAACTGAGTGAGACTGAATTGACAGAGCGTTGACAGTGAGCAGGAAGAATTCTCCCAAGCCTCCATCAGCCATGCCGTTCATCCCAGCAGACCCTAGAACCCACAGTGTGCTTCCTTCCTATCTCTATCAGACTCTACACAACAATGTAACCCATCAGCCTGGATCCAACAATGTAACACATCAGCCTAGATGCCTGGATCCAACAGCAGACAGCTCCACAGTGAAGAGCAAGGACCAGGACAGAGTCACCATCTTGACAAAATTTTATTTTGTTACAAAGTAAGCCCAGTCTATAATACTAGAGACAAATCAAATTGTTTCCCAGGGCTGGAACGATGCTAAGCAGTTAAGGCCGCTTGTCTATCTTGCAGAAGACTTGGGTTCTGTTTCCAGTGCCTATATCGGTTGGACCACAACTGCCTATAATTTCAGTTCCGGGAGATCTGATGCCTTCTTCTGACCTCTGCAGGCACCTGCATATGTGTCTGAATATGTGCACAGACACATATTCAGACACATATGCATAAATAAAATCCAGTCACAAGGAAACAAAAGGAACTGATCCAAGGGTGAGCCTCCCAAGCAGGTCAGCAGCTGTTGAGAGTCTTTCTCCCAAGCCGGTGAAGCAACCCCACCCACATCTCTGGTCAACCAGTCTGCACAGTGGCTGGGTACAGAGGACTCTTTGTTGACCTGAGTTTTGAGCACTCTATTGTCCTTTTCTTCTAAGAGTAAACACTAGAACAATGGTCGTCAGTCTGGTCACTGACACCTCCAGAACACAGCCTGAAATAAGTGCCGGAGGTGGCAGGATGGCAGAGAGAGAAGGCAGAACTCTGGGACTAGAAGTGTTAAGTTATGCTGCCCAGCCCAGGAGGTGGTGGCACAGGCCTTTAATCCCAGCGCTCAGGAGGCAGGGGTGTGCAGATCTCTGAGTCTGTGGCTGGTCTGGCCAACACAGCAAGCTCCAGGACAGCCAGAGCTATACAAAGAAATCCTATCTTAACCAATAGTAGTAGTAGTAGTAGTAGTGGTAGTGGTAGTGGTAGTGGTAGTGGTAGTGGTAGTGGTAGT
>LOJH01024892.1:6074-25027 GCA_001685095.1 Ellobius talpinus
GTGGCTCACAACCATCTGTAATGAGGTCTGGAGCCCTCTTCTGGCCTTCAGACAGAATGTTGTATGCATAATAAATAAATAAATATTTTAAAAATAAACCTAGGGACCAATGAACTATTGCATAGATAGTGAATGACAGATGAACTTTAACTCAGATTATTTCAGAGTTGTTTGCTATAGATGATTGTAGAAACTAACTCAATTCAGTAAATAACCTGGCTAGCTTAAAGATTAACAATTATATTTTTATTTATTATAAGAGGAAAACTCATTAAGCCAGAATGAGAAGTCCTAGCTCAGCTTTGTAGTGAGGGAACCCCAGAGAGAGAGAGAGCACCTGGGCCATGGGCCTGTTTTTTTCTCTGGCATCAGAAAGCCACACCCTTACTTGGTCCCACCTCTTAAAGATAATTAGTTAACAAGGCTTCCCCATCAGATGATTGCTCTTTTCTTCATCTTGAATGCTTGGTAGTGGAGTGGTCAACATTTTAAGCACTTCTTTTTGAAATGTAATTTTCTTGTTTTCAAACAGGAAGGCATTTATATTAGACATCTAATTTACCATTCCTAAGGTTTCTTGTTCTTTCTCTTGAAATTGCCTGGGAATTGATTTTTTATTTGAACAATCACTCTGTCTGTTTTCTCTTTTTACTGTTTATGTTTATGCACAATAGAAAGTTCGGCTATTTAAAGGCACACACAGCATCTCTAAGTTCATTCATTCCAGTTGATAATTCATCGTGATGGAGAAGGCGAAGTGGGCAGAAAGCTTCTCCCCATCGTGGAAGCAATTTGCAGTTGGTGGTTTCTGGGTAAGAGAAAATCAGTAAGCAGTCACTGAGCATATCAACCATTGGTGAGGGCAGGTCTTGTACTCAGGAGGATTGGCAAACATAACTCTAACTCTGTGTTACTTTGTTTTGTTGGCATGTTTGTTTTAAAGAGAGAAGGAGAATAAAAGTTGGGGGTGTAGGAAGTGAGGAGGGTCTGGAAAAGCTTGAACGAGGGGACATAATTTTATCAAAATGTATTGTTCAGCTGGGAGCAATGTGTGTGAACAAGCAAAGTTTTCTTTTTTTTTTTCCTGTGAACTGTATTCTCCCTGCAGGAAAACAAATGTCAACTGTTGAAATGTCAGAGTGTTTAAATTTTATAATAAACAAGAGGGAGTTACCAGGAGTAAAGCAGTGGGTGGCTGAACATTTAACAAGATTAAGAACAGTTCATGTAAGGGTATAAACTTCTTCAGGTTTTGAGCTGTTGGGTGGGTCTGCTGATGTGGGAGATGGCTTTCAAGATGCTAAAATGTGAGATACATGTTATAATGTTGTCTTTGATTTGCTTTGATATCAGTCGATACTACAGAATAAACCAAGAATATTCATCTAAATATCATAAATGAGTCAGTGTTCTAATTACCAAGCAGCAATGATATAATTCCAACAATCTCTTGGGATTAATTTTAGGCTGGTTTAGGCTTACACTCTATCAAAGTTCTCTCATGTTCCTTGAAATCATGTATTCATTGATTTATTTTACCATATTCCATGGAGAAAATTATAACCGATTGTAAAGTGTTTTTATAGAACACTTCACTGCAAAGAAGGTAACATTTCTTAATGAATGAAATGACTCATTTTATAGGTGATGTCCAAAAATAAAATCTTTGTAATTGTGACATTTTTCCTAGCAGTGGGATTTGGACCTGTCCCTAGCAAATGAGCTGGCATTTGGGAACCTATTCTCCATGCTGGGTTGCCTTATCGAACCTTGAGGCAGGGGGAGAATCTTGGTCGTGCCTCAAATTGACATGCCATCCTTTGTTGATGTCCAGGGGAGGTCTGCCCCATTCTTAACAGAGAGAAAGGAGGAGTGGATGGGGTGGGGGTAGATGTGAGGCAGGTGGAGGGAAAGGAACGAGAGAAAGGAGGGAGGGGAAACTCGTATGTATGTAAAATAAATGCAAATATTTAATTAATAAAAAAGATTTCCTTCTAATCCCTTGTAATTAAATTCCTGTACTAAACACATTGCTTCTAGAGAAAAAATAAATAAATAAACAAACAAACGAACAAACAAAACACACACCACTACTCCAATGGTTTCTGTGGGGGTTGATTGGTATTTTCCTGGACTAGAGAGCAGAGAATTTAACTTCATGGTCAGATCTTACCCTGCTCCTCTTATGCTGAAGCGCCTCAATTCAGACCTACTCTTGTTGATTTGCCTTCACTGTTGAAGTATTACTTCCAGTATTGTGTTATGTTAGACTGGAGCTTACGAAAGTTGAATCTAGTGGAAATGTAATATTGTATCCAACCCAAAATACATTTTACGGCAGAAGAGGTGATGCAATGACTATGTACCAGTAAAAGCTCCTGCCATTTTTATATGTCCCAACACAGCTGAGCTAAGAGACAGTGGAAGGGTCTGTGAAGGAGTTAATTATGGTATAATAACTACAACCCACAGCTTGGTATTTAACCACCATGAGCCTGACTGTGTAGTGAAACACAAACTGCTGTATATGAACTGTTTCTAGAGAATGTTGGCTCTAGGAGCTAAAGATTGCTGCTGACCCCTTTTAATAACACTCTGTGCATCCTTATTTAGTGTATTCTCATATCCAAAGCTCAGAATAGAGCATTTGTTCAGACGAATATAAAAGAGCCTAGATGTTCTTAATCTTGATGATCCAGCATGGACAGAAAGGTTATGATTATATTGGTAACAATAATTGGACTCCAAATTCTGTCAATAACCTAGGTTATGGATAGAGAGAAGAATCATAAAAATACAGTTAGACTCAAAATATTGTAGGGGGTGAATGCAGGTTTACAGAATTAAAGTTATCTCAGATTGGCAGACATAAAATAAGGAAGTACCCCAAGCCAACATTTTAACAGTCAAACGCGAAATGGAGGGTAGGTGACAAACTGACTGAATTTTAGACAAATGAAAGTCTCAGCGGGGAAAAAAAAGCCAAACAAGCAGAACAAGAAAAAGAAACAAAATAAAACAAAAAAGCCCAACTGAATGTCCTCTCAAATAAACAAAACAATGGAACCATTGGGCTCATTTCCCTAAGGTTCTTATTTTACATCTTTCCAAAGACTTAAATTGAATCCTTTCATAGAACCTCTGTGATAAACTGTTTTCAGAAACTTTGGGATGGTCTGATACAATAACAGTGGAAATTAAGTCTTGCCAGAAGAATAATCATTTCTAGAAAAGCTAACTGTAGACAAGAAGATGATGTGAAGGAGATGGGAATGGGGCACAGCTCTGATAAGGGAAAACAATCTTGTCACCAGGCAAAGGGAAACATTTTAGTGCTTGTGCAGCCGAGAACTGCTAACACCTTGACCTTGAGCTTAGTCAGTTGTGCAAATGCCAGTCTTACCTTGCAACCATCCTGGCATTTGGAGAAGATCATCAGTCACCATTCTTCTGCCCTGCTAAATATCCTGGCCTTCAGACCAGGTCGGTATTTGATGCTGTTAATAAAATTTATGAGACTAGATGGGTAGAAAACAATTTTTTTATTCATGGCTATAGCATGATTAATAAAAACCCAGAGACAAAAAATGAGTTTCAATTTGAAGGACAGAAAAGCAAAACAGCCAGCCTTTGGCTCTTACCTCTACCTCAGTCAGTAGAACATGGGGCTCTGAATCCCAGGGGTACAGGTCAAGTCCCACGCTGGGCACCATTATGTAAATGAAGACTGCATTTTCACTTTCCAGATGCCCAAACCCAAATAATCACACAGAAACTATATTATTTAAAACACTCTTTGACCAATGACAGAGACATATTCTGAACTAGCTCTTCTATCTTTAATTTACCCATGTCTATTACTCTATGTATCCTCAAGAGGCTGTGGCTTATCAGTAATGTTCTGCCATCATTCTTTTTTGGTGGTTACATGGCATCTCTTCACTCTGCCTACCCTCTCTCTTGATCTCTATTTGGATCTCCCAGCTGGCTTTACTCTGCTAAGCCATTGGTCAAAACAGATTTATTCATCAATGAATATAAACAACACATACAGAAGGATATCCCACAACCAAGGCAATTATAAAGGACACAGTTTGCTAGCTACGGTGTGCTAGTGCTGAAGGGCTCTAACAGGCTTGACCATGCCAAACAGAGGCCTGAATGTGGCAAACGTGATGCCAACAGATTCTGCCTGCCTCCCCATTGCTATTCTGTTAAATTACATTTCTGGAGCTAGCTACCAAAGTTTATTCCCTTAATGGCCAAGGACTCATTACCAAGACTGATAATTAAGGTCCAATGTCAAAACACCAAGGTCCAAGAATCAAAATTTATCATTTTGAAGAACCCAGTTAAAATTCACTATCAAACGTCAACACATTCTAACTCATTCTAACAAGGATCTCCTCTTTTTTTTTTCACTCTTAAAATTAACAACTGTAAAGCTATTTGCTTTTCTTTCTGACCAGTTCAGAATCATCCATCTTGTCTCTTTGCCTTGATTAATAAAGGATCTCTTTGTGTTTTTTAAACTTGGAAATTGGTGTGTGGATATACCCTGTGCCTAATCCGGTGTCTAGAGGGGAGCACCCCAGAGTACAGGGGTCTCTTCAATCAACATGTGGTTTCATTTTTGAGACTTTGTAGTAGAAGCATCCTGCATCTGATCATTAAAATAGTTTATGAGAGGAAAGAGTAAAGACAGAGTTACAATTTCTATTTGGTAGCAGGCTGTGATCTAAGACAAGACTGTTTGAAGAAGTCAGGAATATAAAAAAACACTTCCCACTTTCTTTAATTTTGAAAACATTTTCGTTCATTTCTTTATTTTTTTATTTTATGTTATAATATAAATTAATATCATTATATAGACATAGAAGGTTGTATTAATGTATTTAATTATATATATATATATAAATGCACATATATGTATAAATTTACATGTGATGTATGCACATATATGCATGTATGTGCATGTGTGTGTATATATATATATACATATGCATAAAGAAATCAGCAATGCCTCATTTTTTAAGAGCAAGACTTTGAGTTAACATTTTCAGTCAGCTAGTTGTACTAGTTGCTATGGAGATTCCTAAGTATCTCAGAGGTAACAATAAAGGATCATACACTTGTGGGTTCTTATGAGGAACTAGATTAGAAAGTCACTTGTGCACTCTCTCTAGTTTCTTAGTTTGGTGACCAGTTTTCCAGCTAATGGTGTATCCTTTCTCCTCTAATTACCTGGAAACTTTGCTATTGATGTAAAAATATAGTTTATGAGGTGAAAAGAGCTACTGTTTTTCTTAAAGTTACATTTTGTTATGCCCCCTGCACACATCTTTACACTAAGAGTATGTAATCTCTTTTGTTCTCCTGGTGGCCAGTCATGAAACATGTTATATAGTTCCCTAAGAGGTCCTATTAGGATAAACGTGCATTTACTGGACAAGTGATTTATGTAATTTTACACTCCTCATATTCTTTTATAACCCATTACTACCAAATTCTGGCCCACAGAATCATAACAGGCAATAAAAATGAAAAAAAAATTATGCAAGCCCTTTTAAAGACTATTTTCTTGGGAACTGATTACCACAAAACCCAAGGTTGAAAGTGGGAAAATATTTGCTAAAGTTTATTAGTATCCCATGAGAAATAGTGTTGAACTGCCCACTTCATGGGGATCTTTCTTTTTAGGCTCAAACCATTTGTTCCTCAAAGAATCCCCCAGACCCACACATCATTCTTGGGCTCTGATTGTGCATAATAACTGCTAATGGTTTTACTGAGCAGCCTCCAGCGATCTTCAACTTTTAGGCCAGCATCACTGTGCTCATAAAATGTAGTTTAAGCCACTCATTGTGTGTGTGCCTTACACTGTGAAAACCCAGTTTTTACTGAGAACTGGACACTTGGTCTGCTTCAACTCTTGGCACCATGCAAGGAAAACATATGATAGTGGTTATGTGCCCAGAATTTAAAAATTTAAGCACTACAGTTTTTTATGGAATAATAAATGTCAACATTTCAAAGACTTACTCACTTGGCTGTTCCTCCTTTTTCCTAAACGTCTTTAACTAACGGAGTACAGCAGCAAGTTTTTTTTTATCTCTGTACTACATAAAAGTGTTTGAGAAACATATTTATTTACTTTTGACAAAGTGAAAAAAAGTACTGGCTTGGAAATTTTTAATAAGATAAGTTATTTATTTTTTCAGCTATCTTTCCTATTAAGCACCTGAATTAGACAAGATCAGTGGTGATCTCCATGTCTTTACCTCCAATATGGGTATAATAAACTTTGAAAAAAAATGAGAATACTAAGCAATACAATCTATCATAATACTTCAGATGATTCACTGGAAACTTTAGACACAAGGTTTTTACATTATTACATCTACTCATGGTGAGAGTGCTTGCCATATATAAAATAATTTTAAACTTCTGACACATAAAACTGATCCTTAGATATTATATTAGATAATTATGTGAATCCTATTTATTGCCAGCTATATTATTTCAAATATATATTTATCTACAAATTGTTTCTCCTTTACTCCTAAATTTTAATTGTGAAATGTAACTTAACACATAAAATCGATGCAGAAACAATATTGGTAACCTCATGAACCCTTTTTGTCTAATTCAGATATTGTTATTTTATCACACTGTATATTCTAAACTCATACTTTCTGTTGTAAGCTACAGCTCTTGTACTGTCTGAATAAACTGGTACAAGAATGGTCGATGATAAATACTCAGGCAAGTTTACAATTGAACCAGGTATTTATTCTTAATGTTTGTAACTTGTATTTTCCAGTTGCTAGCAATTTATCTAATATATAGTACTAATTTTAAAATGTTTTAAATTTAATTTTAACTTTTTTGAGAAGTTCATAATATATATGACATTTACACACATTTGTATATATACATATGTATATATATGTATATATATATATGTGTGTGTGTGTCATTTACATCCCTTACTCTCTCCTCTCTAGCTCTTCCTGTATCTGCCAGCACTCCCTTACAAATTATTATCACTCTTCCAATAATTATTAAAGTTATTTAATAGAGTTGTTATTAAGTATATGGCCTAGGTGTGACTACTTGGGATTATATCACTTATCATAGGACTCATCTTTGAAGAAAAATGATTCTCTGTTTTGGAGATCATTGTCCATAAAGCTTTAAGTAGGGGGTGGGTCACTGTGGAATTTCTCCCATCCATCTTGGCATGTCAGTTGGTATTGCCATTATATAGGTCTAGTTTAGGTAGACATATTGTTCCATCTATCCATTCACATGTCATTGCATGCATGTATATGGCTGTGAATATATGCATATAAGTCTTCATGGGTATGGGCACCTGTGAACAAGTACAATGGCCAGAACAGTGTGTTGATTGTTCTTGTCTATCACCTCCTCCATTTTCTTTTAATGTAGGGTCACTCCCTGAACCCAGGACTCCCATTTTCCTGGAGTATAATAGAAATCAGCTAACTTTACAAATCCTTCTATCTGGTCCTCTAGGTGCTGGGGTTGCAGTTTCCTGCAATATCCCAAGAATATTATGAGGTTGGTAGGATCTGAACTCAGTTCTATATAATTGTGAATCAAGCCCTCCTAATAATCTCTCTAGCCTCTCATTTTTTTTCTAATGCGAGCTTTCATTATTTTCTAACAGTGTTTTTACAAGAGGTGGCTGTTTGAAAGCATGTTGATGGGAGGACACCTTTACTTTACTTCAGAGAGCATGAAAGCTGGAATAAACTTGAAGACATTCTCGAAATACATAAAATTATGCAATTTAATCAAAAATTCTTACATACTTTCTTTGTATATATGAAGAATTCACACATGATTCTAAGATATTCTAAGATACCTCTTTTCCCTTTAACTTGAACCATTTAACTAGCATACTGATACAGTATATATAATTACCTTTTAAAATATTTTTTCATAGCACCCTGTATGATGCTTATAATAATATGTGCCTGAAACATCTTTGCTGGAATATTGAATCAAATCTAATCTTAATTGTAAAATGCTAACAAGACTGAGAGTTCAGGATCTTTCCAAATGGAGCCTGGAGGGGACTTATTAGTATTCATATTATCAGTAGATAGCTTGAGTCAATTAAAGTATGGCTTCCATAATCTGTAAGAAGATTAAAACTCATGTTACTTTAGAAAGTCATTAATAATTCAGAAAAATGCTTAAGCTTCTGTGACAACTGTTTGTAAATGGTAATTTAATTACACTTGGAAGATTTATATTAAGCACCTACTAGATGCCAAGCTCTCAGCTAAATAAGATGGAAACTAATGAAGCTAAAGCACACAATACCTATAATAATTCTATTTTAGCTATCTAGCATTTAATATTCCTTCAAACTCATACAGACAATGAGCCTTTTTGTATACAGCATGTCCATATAAGTTTGTTGAACATTTTTAGCCATTACTTTCTTTATTTTGCAAGAATTTAAGAATCAACCACCTATCTTCTACTATTCTTAGTTCTGTGTTAAGAGAGATAACAAAAAAGATCTAATACTGCGTTTAATGAAGGTTTTACTTTTTGAGAAAATAAGCAATTATTTTAAAAGAGGAAATGTACTGTATCATGCTGAGGCAACCACTTTGGAAATCACTGTACTTCTTTTTTCTTTGTAGTTGGAGTTGGCTATTCATGTTATTTTTCATAGGATCAAAGATCAAGGACAGCCTTATCCTGGTGCAAAGAATTCTCATGTTAAAATCAGAGGAGCCAGAGTCTGAATAAACCATATTATGTCTGTTAAATTCTTTGCTCTTATTGGAATAGAACTTGTTTGCACATCATTAGTCAAAGATAGATGCCAAGATTAATTAAAATGCACAAGTAACAAAGTTTTTCCCACAGAGAAGGACACATGTCATGGGTTGGAGTGACAATTAATAAAATAAGTAATCTCCTGTCCAAAATGAAAATGCTTTCAGGATAGGGAGGGTTTAATTTTTTTATGTATCATAGATAAGAGAGGCCTGGTGACCATAAGAAGAAATGTGAAAGAGGAAGGCATGTCCTCATCCCATACATAAATTGGTGTGCAAAGGAAAAATTTTATTATGGAAGAAATAAAATTCTAGATAATGATGGTGAAGCTAGCAAAGCAAACGAATAAATATGCTTGCTCCAACAGAAATGGCCACTTAAAATCATTATGGTGATAAACTTTATGCAGTACAATGTATATTTTGTAACTATATGTATTTTAGTCATAGAGATGAAATGTTTCAACACAGCAATATAAATTGAATAATTGAATAAAATGAATAATGAGATAATGAGGTAGGAGTCCCCTCATTGTGCTGTGATTCCCAGTAATGAATAAAGAAACTGCCTTGGCCTGTTGATAGGGCAGGCCTTAAGTAGGCAGGGAGGATGGGACTGAATGCTGGGAGAAAGGAAGGACAGAGTCAGAGACACCATGGATCCTCCACCTGAGACAGACACCGGTTAGAATCTTTGCTGGTAAGCCACTGCCATGTGGAGATATACAATTACTAGAAATTGGTTAAATTAATATATGAGTTAGCCAATAAGAAGTTAGAGATAATGGACCAAGCAGTGTTTTAATTAATATAGTTTCTGTGTGGTTATTTTGCTTCTGGGTGGCCAAAACAAACAAATGGACTCCTTGCAACAAGATAATAACAAGAAAACAAAATAATAAAAAAATTAAAAATATAAAAAGGGAAGATTTCAAATGACTATAATAGACTAAATGATGGAGATAATAGTTGATGAGCTCAGATAATATTTTTTAAATATAACAAGAGACTGAATATTATGAAAGAACCATAAAATATTGTATTTGAACCTTAATCATTGTATATGTTTATGAATTCATCCTCCCATCAACATGCTTTCAAATAGCCACCTCTTGTAAATAATGTAAATATGTATACTTTGAATGAATAGTTTGAAAAACAAATTTCCTACACTCATTTTATATAAGAAGTTTTAAACAAAAATATAGAAATGAAGGTTGCAAAATTCCATAGCCATAAAGATTCTCTCCTATATTTTCTTCCAGGACTTTTACAGTTTTAATGTTTATACTTAAGATTAAACTAACCCACTCCCAATTTTTATTTTGAAAGAGTATCTTAAAATAAAGTCCAAATTGAATTGCTACATAGTTTGTAGTTCAGACTTTTCAAATTCATTGGAGTCCTCCTGCCTCAGTCTCTATGTGTACCACAATGCAAAGTTAAGATTTCTGCAAAATTACATTTTGAAATTAGGATAAGGTCAAGATCTCAATTATACTACAGAAAAATATAAATTCTTAATATCATATAATAGATTTAATTTCTTATCTTCAGTGAAATATCATAGTCATATTAAAAAATAAAATAACATAAAAATTAGAACCTATTTCTGAACTTTTTCTCAACATCTTATCTATCAATCTTTATGTGTAATGTTACCTAATTAAGGCATGACATTGGTTACAGTGGCTTTGTATTATCTTAAAATTTTGGCAAGTAAGTACCTAGAGTTCATTTTTAATTTCAATATTGTTTTAATAATCTACTGAAAAGACAGGGAAGAGTGAATATAATTATTTTAAAACTATTTGTGTTTGTGTATATTTATAGTGCACCTTCACATTCAACACAAGTTTATATAAATACTGTAGTGTTTCATAAGCAGAATAAAACATCTCTGAATCTCCAAAGGAAAATGAATTAAGTATTGGAAAATACTATGCACAAACAATTTCCTAATAACAATTGGGATGCTCATAATTATTAAATTTGAGAAATTATTCTTATTAAAAATGAGTATAAACCCCATTATGCAATTAATATCTAGAATGTGTCTTATTCTACCTTTTTATCTTCTTCTTCAATGCATGAAAATGGAGGAAAAGCTTTTTTTTAATCTAGATATAGTTTTGAATTTTACATAAGAGATCCTAATACCTTTTTCTACTGACATGGAAATTACTATTTCAACCTTATTAGATGTTTGCTGTTTATATTAAATAAATGTAATTGCATGAAAATTTTGTGGCAATCATATTTAAATATGCATTAAGTTCCTTAAGAAAGTAATATTACAGCTCAAAAACCAATAAAATAATAAATAAAAAGAAACTGATATTTGACTTGGTCTAGCATATTTTTAAAGAATTAAAAAAATGCATTGCTTCAAAGATTTAAAGACAGGACTCTAGGAATGAGTCAAAAAATATATAAATCATTATACTGAGAAATAGTTCACAAGTCTTTTACAGAGTCATTGAAAATTTATTTTCAACAGGAATATTTCCTTAGGTAGCCTCTTTTAACAGGAAATCCTGCATATGTATTAGAACCTTCCACTCCAAAATAAAATGTATCTTCATCAAAGCATTGTTGATTTATTCTTACAGATATCACATGGAAGTGCAAGAAGACACATTTTATAAAAGTTAAAAAAGTTATACATGGAAAGTTAAAATTTTAAGTTAGTCAACATTCCTGAAATTCCCAAATCATCAAACCAACTTTAATATGTATATAAATGAAAAATCATTAACTAGACAGATCACTCATGAATATGTAGGCTATAACTTGTTGAATTGTTAAAAAATGATTAATAGTGTCAGTAGTATCTTTTTCCAGTAGGGATTTTGATTCAAGTGTTGAATCAAAAACAAGTAGTGGGATTCAAAAATTGTTCTTGCTACTTTAATATACAGAAGTTATATATCCACCAGGGGGGAATTTATGTTTGAGCTGAATCTAGAAATGTAGCTTTGTATTTTTGTCCATGATTCATTGTCCTTTTGCCTACATTGTGGTCTTTCTCATCCACTAACATGGCTATTGCCCTCTCTTGGTCTCTTTCATGAACATTTAGACTTTATTCTAAGTGATACCTGTATATATACATATATGTGTGTATGTACATATGTACATATATTTACATATAGTAGCTATGGTCCTTATATTATATATATATAACTTTACAAATATAAATACATACATATTTAAAATATCTATGATACTCATTTAGTGGAAAAGATGCTGAATTTTTTCCCCTGAGTATATATGTCACCTTATTATACATTACAGATCCATCTATGTAAATGAAAGTTCTATTCATTTTTTTAACAGATGAAAATATATATGTACTGCATTTTCATTGTTCTTTCCTTTATTGATAGACATATAGACTGGTTAAATCTCCTCAATATTATGAATACAGTAGTAATAAAAATTGATGTTTATATCATTTTGGAAAGGTCTGGATTTCCTTGGGAGTTGGGGTTATTCAGGTCATATGGTAGTTCCATTTTTATTTTTCTGAGAAATCTCTAGACTATTATTATATTATGTTATTTATATTATATTATTATTATTTTGCAAGCCTGCCAGAAGTGAATATGGGTTTCTCTCTACCTACAGGTTCTTCAACATTACTTGTCAGATGCCTTGATGACTGTCATTCTAACTGGGGTAAAGCGGTAGTTCAAATCAGGTGTAATTTGCACTTTCTCAATGAATAGGAATGTTGAAAACTTTTTAAAATAGTTATTGAAATTTTGTGGTTTTTCTTTTAAAAACTGTTAATTTCATTAGCCATTTGTTGAACAATAGTTTTGTTTCATAGTTTCTTTTTTAATATTTGAATTTCTTTGTAAATCCTATATATTAGCCCCTTGTTTGAAGGGTTTGGTTATTTTGATGAGGATGGTCACATAAGCTCATATACTTAAATAAGTTTTTCCCTGTTAGTGGAACTATTTGGACAGGAATAGCTGTGACCTTGAATGAAGTATGTTGCTTCCTAGAGGCAAGCTTCTAGGTTTTAAATGCCCTTGCTCTTTCTGCTTATATGATAAGATGACAGCTTACAGCTGCTCTCTCCCTCCATGTTCACTGGTATGGTGATCTCGGATCCTAACGCTATACAAATGTAAGGCATAAATGAAATGTCTTCTTTTTATGTTGCCTTGGACCAAAAGTATTTGACAAAATTTTTCTTCCATTCCATAGGCTTTGTTCACATTTCCTTGGCTGAAAAGACACTCATGTATTTACCCCTGTTCATTCTGGTGGTTAGTTTCTGTGTTGCTGAATTCCTGTACAGAAAGTTCTTGGTCCAGTAACTGCAAGAACATTCTGTGTGTTTCCCAACATGTGCTATTGTTTTGAGTCAGTGTCTGGGAAAGTTGGTGTTTCTTCATAATTGTATTTACCATTAGTGAAATAGGAGCTTGATATGACAAGCTGCTGAGTGCTATGGAACAATGATCTTTTATCCTGTCACTTGTATTATTTTAATTAAATGCTGATTGGGCAGTAGCCAGTCAGTAAGTGAAGGCGTAAGGCATAAACAATCCCACACCAGTTGGGATTCAAAGGGGTATTTATTTTAAGGGTAAAACTTACAAAACACCAACAGTCAGGAAAAGGAGCCTAGTCGCCAGAAGTGGAGCTGGAAGCCAGAGAGCGAGCAGAGGGCAGTTGCTGCTTTTTTAGAGAGAGACCACGCCCCAATGGGCTGGTATCTTAGTGGCTATTGGCTGAAGGAGCAGAAGGAGCTCCCGCAACAAGTAAGTATAGGTGGGGCGACCAGGCAGGAAGTAGAGGTGGGGAGATATGAACAGGAGAATTCTGGGGAAAGGATAGTCCCAGTCTGCAGTTGTCACCCAGACTCAGAAGATGCAAGGTGAGACAACCTAGCTGATAAAAGGTACCAAGCTACATGGCTAACACAGACAAAAATAATGGGCTAATTTAAAATGTAAGAACTAATTAATAAGAAGCTTGAGCTAATAGCCCAATTAGTTTACAATTAATGTAGACCACTGTGTTGCTGTGGGACTGAACAGCTGCAGGACTGGGTGGAACAAAAATGTCTGTCAACAAATGGTGCCAACATGGACAACTGCATCCACATAAATCCTGAGAAAGCTTAAAAAGAAATTCCAGAAACAAAAGAACAGAGGTAAGCATGGCTTTTTGTAGGCACAAATATTTTTTTTCTAGATGCGTTAGCAGTGAGCAGGTGCACCACGGGTGCTTTAAGAGAAGTGCAATAAAAACTGTACCCTTTCTTTATAGAGGGCGGCTTCTTGGTTTGCCAGCACAAAAGGCTCTGATTCTTTTGGTAGATCCAGTTATGCAGCATTTAAATGGGGTCTGTGAGCAGAATGTTACAACGTGCTTAATAGAGACATAAACCCACTCTGTGCCTAAAAATGGGGCAATGTGCTTGACTCTCAGAGGCAACAAACAAGACTCAGGCATGTTGGACTGGGCAGAATAAGCAGGCAGGGCCATATTGTCCCTAGTCACACCCATTTAGCCTTAAAAAAGAAAGTAGTTCTGGTCAGAAAAGGATTACAGATATGCAAAAAATGACAAATCCAGATGGAAAAGACTCCTAAATGGGTCATAGTAAATGTACATAGGCTTGGGAGAAAGAAGATAAAGAGTATAGAGAGTTATAGAAGGAAGTAAATGGTTTAAAAAAATAAAGCAAAGTCTTTCAAGAGACTTAGTACATTTGTCGAAAAAGTAATAGAAGTAAGGAAAATAAGCCACATAAAGATGGAGAATGCACAGAGAGTCTGGACTATGTATATTATTGTGTTTTCTTTGAATTTTTTGACTGCAGAGAGACAATTGATTCTGGATGACTGTTGCAGACTCAGCCTTTACTCTCTGTCCTTCTGGCCTTATGTATTCAACTCATCTCATGCTTTGTTTGTTGAACTAAATTACTCATAAAAGGTGGTTTAAAAATTGTTCTGCACAGAGTTTTTAATTTTAAATATTTCCCTTTTCTTAAAAGAAACATAAAATTACTCTTTTAAATGTCTTATTTAATAGGTAATTTACATTCCTATATATAAAGAGTGGATTTAAATTTAAAAAAAATAAATCTTATGAAGACAGATATGTTCTTAAAGGGTCCAAGGAGAAGCCATTTCATGTAGTGAGCAAGATACACCAACAGTTTTTGATGAATATCTATGACAGCGTAGCTTTAGGAATACTTAAAATAATTAAAATTGCTAATAAGGTTTCAGTATTTTTATAGATAAATTAAAAATCAAACTAAAAATTTTATTAAGGACATAGGAAAAAGTCATAGTTCTTGACAAAGTAAAGAATACTTGCTGTAAGAGGATGAATGGATATTGAAATAGAAAAAATACAAAGAAATCACAATTCTTTGATTTGTGATCACTGCAATCTGATGTGGTAGACTGTTATCTACAACTTGCAGAGCACAGTATACATTTTGAAAAGTAAGCTTAACTTCTGGCAAAATAATGTCCAGTTCAATGGAAATCAAGGAACTTTGATTTATTAATTGTTTCTAAGTTTTCTTTTCTTGTATAATATTATGCATGAATTTAATTTGTAGGTTCTTACCTTTCATTAAAATCTATTTATTTGGTGATATGTTAAATAAATTTAATCATAATACATCTAATATCAACATATTCAACTTGATTTGATTGGTTTTTCTCAAGGATTCACATTATTCTTTGAGGAAGTTATGTACCTTAACAGTGAACATTAAGCCAGAAACAGGATGAACAATATCTCTGCATAAAATTTAGTGTATTTGGGGTGTTCAGTGGAGCAGATTTAAATTCTTATGTGATTTAGAAATACAGATGCAAATTTTGTGTAGCATTTAATGACATAATATCAATGACTTCTATACTTATTTTTTGAAAAGAAAAATGTAAGAGATACCGAACTTTCCTAATGAAGAGAAAAGTATTCTTCAAAAATGTCTTCATGGCTGAAGACTATTTAGATGAAATATTAAAAAAAAGTGCAGGAAATGTTTAGAAAGATGATTTTGTAAAACCATGTAGCACAACCACACTAATATATTAGAAATAAATATGAAAGTGCTTATAAAATGTGTTTATGGTCTGAGCATAGAAGGAGGAAGAGGTAGCACTGTTTGGAATAATACAGAGGTGAAACTTCGATCCTACAAAGCAGAAATTTTGACAGTGACATATAGGTAATATCAGGATCTGTGACTCCTGTGCTTTAAAGACAGAAGATCTGTCAGTTTCAGAGAGAGTTAACCAAGGAACTAGTATGCCCAAAGATATAAGAATGGTACAAGATTACATACAGAATTGCTTACATAAATTTCTAGAACTTTGTCAGAAGTCTTACTTAATGTTATTTAAGTGTAACTAATAAAATTAAGAGTATTTACCCCAGAACCATACTCAGTGGGATGTATTGTTCTTCTTTTGTTTACAGAAGGGAAGCAGTCATTGATGAATATGTTTTTATTGATGTACACTCTTACTAACCCAATCCTGTACTGCATCACTTTGGCTGAAGTTTGAAGCTAAACATTTTCTATCATCTCATGGCTTTATATTTCTTAAGATGGAGGAGCACTGAAAGGGGAGAATGGTAGATGGGAAAATGGAGGGGGTGGGAGGAGAGGAGAGGATAGGAAAACTGGTTGGTATGTAAAATAAATGAAAATAAATGTTAAGTAAGAAAAGACATTCTCTCATTGGCATTTTACAGCAGCAGCTCTGTGCGTGTGTGTGTGTATGTGTGTGTGTGTGTCTATCCATCTGTCTGTCTGTCTCTCTATCTCTCTCTCTGTAATGAGAACAAGTCATTACTTATTTACTTGCAACCTGCTTCTTGTGTAAGCCTGATCTTAAGGACCTTGCCACTACCATCTTTATACGGAACCTAAAGAACACTTATCTTGATATACTTAAATTTATATGTGATTCATAGAAAACACATAACATCCTTCTTCCCACTCAGAGAAATAACAAAGAGAAAGTAATGCTTTGGAGCCCAGTGGAAATCTTCATTTCTTTTAATCTTTACACTTTTCTCTGTTTCCCTCCCTTTCTCTACTCTCTCCTTCTACCCTCTCCCATGACCCTCATGCTTTCAATTTACTCAAGAGATCTTGTCCTTTTCACTTTCCTATGTAAATTCTTGTATATCTCTCTTAGTGTCCTCTTTGTTGTCTAGGTTCTCTGGGGTTGTGTCCGGTAAGCTATTCTGTCTTTGCTTTATGTCTAAAAGCCACATATGAGTGAATATATATTATATTTGCCTTTTTGAGTCTAGCTTATCTCACTTAATATGGTTTTTTTTCTAGAGCCACCCATTTGCTTGCAAATTTCAAAATGTCAGTATTTTTTACCACTGTGTAGTACTCCACTGTGTAAATGTACCACATTTTCTTTATCCATTCTTCAGTTGAGGGGCATCTAGGTTGTTTCCAGATTCTGGCTATTACAAATTTTGCTACTATGAACATAGTTGAGCACATGTTCTTGTGTTGTGATTGAGAATCTTTTGAATGCATACCCTAACAGTGGTATTGCTGAATCCTGAGGTAGATTGTTCCCCAATTTTCTGAGAAATCACCATGCTGATTTCCAAAGTAGCTATACAAGTTTTCACTCCCACCAGCAATGGAAGAACATTCCCCTTACCCCACATCCTCCATAATAAGCTGTCATCACTGTTTTTGATCTTGGCCATTCTGACATGCGTAAGATGGAATCTCAGAGTTATTTTGATTTACATATCTCTAATGGCTAAGAATGTTGAACATTTGCTTAAGTGTCTTTCAGCCCTCTAATATTCATATGTTGAGAGCTCTCTATTGAGGTCTGTACCCCATTATTTATTGCTTTATTTGTTCTTTTGCTGTCAAGTTTCTTGAGTTATTTCTAAATTTTGGAGATCAGTCCTCTGTCTGATGTGGGGTTGGTTAGGATCTTTTCCTATTTAGTAGACTGCTTTTTTGTCTTATTGACTGTGTTCTTTGCTTTACAGAAGCTTCTCAGTTTCAGGAGGTCCCACTTATTAATTGTTGCTCTCAGTGTCTATGCTACTGGGGCTATATTTAGGAAATGGTCTCCTGTGCCCAGTGGAAATCTTCTTACCATTCCACCATTCAGTAGGCATAGATCCCAGTCTTTTAGGCTCCCTCAGCACAAATCCTGAGCCTCAGGCCATGCTCTAAGAAATAAACTCCTCAATTAGAGCATTAGAGCATCTTTGCAAAGTTTGACTAGCAAGTAAAAGAGGACTGTGTCATTGCTGCATAAAGAAGAAAGGGAAGGAGATTCAGAGAGTAAAAATTTCACTTAAAAAATGATCCTATAGCTCAGAGACTGAAAGACGGACTCCTACACTGTGTTAGATGATATGACAATGTAGATAGTATGTCAATCAAAATAAAAAGTTCATAAAAATACATTAAAATTTTAGAACAAAAAATCAATAAAACTTATAACTAACTGCTAAATTTATATTCCATGTAGTATGTTATACTTTTTTTCTTTAAATAATACTTTTGTGGGTTCTTTGAGACTCTCATAAAATATATTTTAATCATATTATTCTTCCCCTCATCTCTTCCCAGACTTATCCCTACCTATTTACTCAATCAAATTCCTGTTCTCATATCCCATCACCTCAACACACAATTTAATTTCACCAGTTCTAGCATGTTTATTAATCCCAATGATGGTAGGATAAAGAATGCTAACTCAAATCACCAAAAATGAATCAATTAAAGCAAGTTGTTGTGGGACAATGGTCTTATACCCTGTAAAGATTTCTCACTTGTATTGGTTTAATAAAATGCTGATTGATCAGTAGCCAGGCAGGAAGTATAGGCTGAGCCACCAGAACGGAATAATTCTAGGAAGAGACAAGGCTCAGTCTGCAGTCATCACCCAGACCAAGAGGAAACAAGATGAGAATGCCTCGTTGATAAATGGTACCAAGCCATGTGGCTAACACAGACAAGAATTATGGGTCAAGATGTTACAGTTAGTTAATAAGAAGCCTGAGCTATAGGCAAATCAGTTTATAATTAATGTAGGCCTCTGTGTGTTTCTTTGGGACTAAATGACTGTG